>PVJC01035127.1:0-18427 GCA_004026665.1 Murina feae
GCAATGGAAAGGGCTGTTTACTCAGGTCCGTGAGTGGCGGCCGCCATGTTGGCCGGGCTAATTTGCATACAGCCGCTCTGATTGGCTGGTGGGCGTGGCTTACCCTGTCTCGGAGAAACGGTTAATTTTAATATTTCGCTTTTATTAGTTTAGATTTTTCTATAATTCCTACTTTTCTCTCTTAGCTTTAGGCTCTCCTCTGTATTGTACCTCATCTTAGACATGCAGTGTAGTTCTGGTCCATCGTGAGGTCTGTTTAGACCTACTGCTCTTTCCTGAGGAGCTCTGGGTCCACCACATATGCTTCTTTCATCCCCACAGGTGGCATGTTTATTTCTTAATCTATTCCTTTAGGTGCCATTGGTTTTCATCAGTTCCTGAGATTGGCAATGTTGTTACCCTTCGCCCATGACTTTAAGGCTCTCAAATTGTAGGTGTTCTAATAAATCGTTAATGTAATTTTGTGAGCATTGATAAGAATAATGATTCTACCACTGAGAAGGTGATCACATGGCTTCTAGTGATATGGATCACTGGAATTGTGCTGTCCAAATGTAATTTATTTGTGATTTCAGCTTTTATGCTGAAGGGAATATTTTAGATGAGTTTCACCTGATATCCTGTTTTTCCTCTCAAGCAGAATTCTTCTAATAAATGTCATCTCTTTGAATGCCTTCCTCCCTAATAGAGCTTATATTTGTTCTAAATCCACATATGCTGTGGAAGTCAGCAATGAGCTGTCCTCAATTATCTGATTTTGATACATTTTCTTCATAGAATCACCAGTTGTTATCCAAGCAACCCCACATGTTTAAAGCAAACAACTGATAGCTTTTCTTTTAAAATCTTTCTAACCTTACCTCTCAATCTTAAATGCATTTTCCTAAGGTTTTTGTTCTTTGAATTTTAGGACAATGAAAATACTCTCAGAGACACTGCAGCCCACAGCAATGAAATAAATCATCTAATCTGTCCTTAGGATTTATGCTGGAGGTGCAGTCAGTGATATAGCATGTGGTAAGATGAATACCACCAGAAAATGAGAACGTTAAAACCTTGAAATTAAAGTCACACTATTAATATTTTTTTTCCTTTGTCCACCAAGAAATAAAAAGAAGATCCTCCATTCTAATTCAGTAGTAGCTCAATTTAGAAATGTTTTTCAAAACTATCCAAATGGCTAAGAAACTTATTACCACAATTTACTAACAGTAGGAGTTAAGAGATAGACTGGAAGTGGTTTGGGATGTGCCAGTATCTTGATTCAAGATTCTAACTCTGGTGATATCTCCTGTAATACTGAATATGCTCCCTTATACTCTTGTTCAATGACTGTTGAGGTAGGCAGTTTCTTAAGACAGTCACCTCAACATTATAGTCAGGAAGGCAAGAAGACCTTGGACAAACCTATGCACACATGAAGTAGCTCTCAATATAGCGCCTTCCCTTGTCACCCTTTATAAACATGTCATTTAAAACAAGTTTTATAGGCTTATATTTTCTCTGATTTTATTTCCACATAAATGACAATATAATTCCTCTTGTAACTCTGCTATAATGTATGTTCCTCAGACTTGGAGAGGGTGGGGAGCAATGAGGAATTGGGGGGAAGGCTGAGGCATGAATAATGATATTTGCATTTCCTTAATTTAACAGTAATTAACTTTCCCTTTTGAATTGTTTTCTACATAGTACAAATAAGCTACTAGTATTCATATGATCCTTCTCATAAATATTACTAAATTGTATCATCCTATTCTTTACTATCCTTTACACATTTATAAAGAGCTCAAGAAGACCATTTTGAGAAAACCTTATGGTCTTATATTTCTGTAAGTTAAATCCAAATATTCCTTGATTCTTATTTATCCTGAGACTAAATTGGTTCAACAAAGTTATGCAGATTGCTCATTTTTATTATTACACCTTTCACTGTCTTAGTATTATTTTTTATATCCAAGGTTATTGTCACCTTTATGGTTCAGTGACTGCACCCTTATTGGGAATTTCAATAAGAACATCAAGGGAACATGGACTCACTTGAAACCATAGTTGTGTTCATCGCAGAGTAATAGCCAATCCATCACAGAGGCTTGTCCTACCTGACCTAATATACATCTTGTCTAGGGAATTCCAGACAGGACTGGTTGTTTGTCTGAGTCACTTGCCTTTCTTAGACAAAACTATGAGGACTGCTAGAGTTATCTTTAAATCAAGGATTTTTTACTTGATATAAAAGTAGTCTTTACCTAATTTTATAACCTTTTCTATGTTGTGATTTCAGAAATGGAATCTATGACAGAGACTATAAATATTCATCAGGAAAGGAAAAATATATAATAAAGATTAAACGAATTAGTTGAATCCAAACTGTACTTTAGTTATAGCTTAGTTATCATATTACTGAATATAATCAAAGTATTATTATCTTTAAATGGACTTATGTGTATAGCTAGCTTCAGTGTAAAATTTGAATAATTAACAAGGTGAAATAAATAGACAAGTACTATGAGGTTAACAGAGTTCGAGTGTCTAAATTATTTGGTGTGATCACACTCACGAAAAACAACATTTTTTAAAATGTATTTTTATTGATTTCAGGGAAGAAAGGAGAGAGAAAAATAGAAACATCAATGATGAGAAAGCATCATTGATTTGTTGCCTCCTGCACACCCCACACTGGTAATCGAGCCCTCAACCCAGGCACGTGTCCTTACTGGGAAGTGAACAATGACCTCCTGGCTAATAGTTGGACTCTCAACCATTGAGCCATACCTCACCTGCTGGGCCAAAATTTTTTTTTATTGCATGAATGATTAGGCAGAATGCTATTAAAACTAAATAAAGTGGACTTTTGCTTTTCTTCCTGACAAGTATTTTAAGTCAGATGATTTAGTAATGAACAAATAAAAAAAGTACAAAAAGTAACAATAATGCTTCAGTGCCTAAATGAAAATTTGTGCTAATTCCATTCATTATAATGTGGTTAACACTATCAGAATATCATTTTATTATTTTTTTTGTCACGACATTTGAGGTTAATTTCCTTTAGCCATAACAACTATTAGTGGAGGAGAATGCCATGCTAATCTCTGCTTCAGGATAACTGGGAGAGACTTATCGATTATAGAAAGAAACTCCACGTAGTTTTGTTGGCAGGCAGGTAAATGAATTGATTTACTCAATGAAGTGAAAAAATCGAGTTTAGTAGAAGCATGAGGGGGCTATGTTCTTCTAACATAAGAATAGTCTAGTATTGATTCTTTCAATGTCAGGGGCAGGAGCGGGTCATCCCATCCCAGCACACAGTGGCAAAGCAGACACATTCAAATGTATGGGAGTTTGGCGATTCAGGTGAAGAAGCTCAAATACACCAATAAAAATTCTGAATAACTTTATTAATATTCAATAATATATGCTAAAACTTTAAAAACATTCTCTAAACTAATACAGATCTAGTTGTCTTGCCCATGCAAAAGACACTACTCAAATGGAACATTTAGGTCACATCTATTATATTTACAAACACTATAAGATTAAAGATATATATATATATACACTAGAAACCCAGTGCAAGAAATTTGTGCGTGGGTAGGGTCCCTAGGACTGGCAGGTGATCAGGGAAAATCAGGTTCCCTGGCTTTCTGCCTCCTTCCCTTCCGCTGGTCGCCCGCCATGTTCTGTGCTGCCCCTGGTGGTTAGCACTCATCATAGCAACTCCTGTTCTCCTGGTCAAACTCCTGAGGGGACATTTTGCATATTAGCCTATATATATTTGATATTCTGAATGATGATCCTCAGTAGTCACAAATTTGTTATATTCTGAAACATTTTATAAATTACTAAAAACCATTAGTTCTAAAACTTTGGTCAAAATGCTCTTAAAATTGTAATAGCTTTTATAAATTCATTCAACTATATTTCAACCAAAATTCTAAAGTTATGAATTAAATGTTTTAATTTCATTAACTTTAGGTGATGTTTTCATTAGAAATATCTTTGTTGATATAACTTTAAAGTAGCATAAGTGCTTAATATTTTATTTTGATATATTAACAGCTTTCAATGTGTATAGGATATAGTTTAAATCTTTGAGATTTCTTTTGAAAGTTTAGGTTTCCTAAGTCAAAAGAGGTTAAAAATAACTATAGAAATAGGATCCAACTGAATGTTTCATGTTCTCTTTTTATTATTCTCAAGGGTCACGTTCATGACAGGGCACCGAATTTATGTTAAGGTATTGTTCTGAAAAGAGTGTTGACATAAGATGATGTGATTTATGCTTCCCATCCATCATATTGACAGATTCTAGACAGATGTCATTGTTTTTCAAACATGGAACAACACAAGGCAAAACTCCATAATATCATAAAAACCACTTGCCTTTATCACCATCTCATGTATCTTTCATTTCTATGAACATTTTAGTGTTAGAAATAATAATTGATTTAAAAATTTTGAAATATGTTTCTGTTAAACAGTTTTCCCCTGAAGACACTTAACACTTGTCATTCAATTGGCATTCAAATTAAACATGGTATTTTAATTTCAGGCAAATAAATATATAACATGTATTAGATTTGAACAGAATGAACATGGTTTGAAAGACTTGGTTTTAAATAAATTCCAGGAAAATACTGCCAATCAAGTAATTTTATTTTTTCTGGACAAATCTTAAATATTAGTGAGAAAATAGTAACCCTTTCAATTTGCTAAAGTTCTCTCTAATATGTTCAGATTGCATTTTATGTAGGAGTTGAATATACATTTTTTTGTGATATGGTAACATGTGCATAGATAAATCACTACATATAAAGTATCAGACTTCTCAGGCAGGTTGGAGAACATGGGAATGAATAATAAATATCTATATTGTTTATTTTGCAACATAACATAAATAAAGGTCATCAATGGGACACTTAATAGAAACCATTTTCTTTGTTTCAACCTATACAACTTTCGCCTTATAACTGTCTATTTTGCACTCTGTTTGTTACTTCCACATGTGTAGGGCATAGGCACAATTTTTATTTAAATTTTGTTTTCTTGCTTAAAGTATTACAAAGAGTGTTAAATAAGTCTCCATTTTTTTCCCTTGACCTTCCCCCCTTCTCCCTTACCCCCAGTGTCTTATGTCTATTGATTATGCTTATATGCATGCATACAAGTCCTTCAGTTGATCTCTTAACTCCTCCCAACCCTCCCAAGCCTTCCAGCTATAGTTTGACAGTCTGTTCAATGCTGTTCTCCAACTTACACTATACACAAAAATAAACTCAAAATGGATAAATGACTTAAATGTAAGATGGGAAACCATAAAAATACTAGAGGAATTTAAAGGCAACAAAATCTCAGACATATGCCGAAGCAATTTCTTCACCGATACAGCTCCTAGGGCATTGGAAACTAAAGAGAAGATAAACAAATGGGACTACATCAAAATAAAAAGCTTCTTCACAGCAAAAGAAACCATCAACAAAACAACAAGAAAGCCCACTGTATGGGAGAACATATTTGCCAATGTTATCTCTGTTAAGGGTTTAATTGGCACAAAAAATTTTATATCCCTTGCTGAAGGCTTTAGGTTGGATATCTAACATAGAGAAGTGGCATTATGCTAACCAGGTGTTTATAAATTTATTAGATAAAACTTAGGGGTGCAAAATATTTTCCTACTTTCTAGGAGGCCTACCAAGCATGGGAAACTGTTATCAATTACTGCTTTTATGTAGTGCTTAGTATAAATAGCACTTTATTGGTATTTAGAAATCACACAAAAACTTGAACCCAACATTCCATTACATTTTAGTTGGAAAAAAAATAGGTGAATATGTAATCATCTAGAGCTTTTAAGTAACCATTCAAGCTGCTGTATTATCAGATGGTAATACAATAATTACATTAAAGTATAAGTTCCAAGTGTGCCCATACAAAGCTCCATCAGTTTTTGCCTAAGGTAATCATTGAAATGCAGATTTCTTTGTTTAAAACATATTTTTATTGATTTGAGAGGAATAGAGAGGGTGAGAGAGATAGAAACATCAATGAGGAGAGAGAATCATTGATCAGCTGCCTCCTGCATGCCCCCTACTGGGGATCAAGCCTGCAACCCAGGCATGTGCCCTTGACTGGAGTCAAACCCCAGACCCTTCAGTCTGCAGGCTGACACTCTTATCCACTGAGCCAAACCAGGCAAAGGCAAAATGCAGATTTCTTAGGAGCTGAATTAAATAACCCTAAATGGCTATTTGAAAACCACTGATTCAGGGTTAAAGAAAAAAATATAAACCTTAAAATTATTTAGTATTGAGTTTTCTCTGAGTAGGAAATTAGAGAGATCAGATGTTGAGGTTCAATTCCCAGATGTTTTTCTCAATAGAATTATAGCTGAATTCATTCTGATCATTTCTTTGAAAGCAGCAGTTCACATTAGCTTCTAAATAATTGTTTGGGTGGGTGTGTGCGCACCTGTCTCCTTTTTCTCTATCCAGCGTCACTTGTAGAGTTCTCCCTGAGGTTTAGTAGGTTAGGTTATAGGGAACTATATTTCTTTAACTGTGGTCTCTGAATTAGGCATATCTTCATAACCTAGAAACTTGTAAGAAATGCACATTCATGCCCTAGCTGGTTTGGTTCAGTGGATGGAGCCTGCAGACTAGGGGGTCCCAGGTTTGATTCTGGCCAAGGGCACATGCCTGGGTTGTGAGCTCAATCCCCAGTAGGAGGTGTGCAGGAGGCAGCTGATCAATGATTCTCTCTCATCATTGATGTTTCTATCTCTCTAACCCTTTCCCTTCCTCTCTGAAATCAATAAAATTATATTAAAAAAAGAAATGCACATTCATGAGTGCCACACTTTAACTGTTGAGTCAACAATATTATGTTTGGGCTCTAGAAATCTGTTTCAAGAAGTCCTACGAGTGATTTTAATGCACAATAAAATTTGAGAAATATTCATAATGAACACTTCCTGTTCTTAACTCTTTGTATGCAAACAATCAATTCCCCTATATGCTATTCTAGTCAAAGATTGATGACTGTGTCTTTCAAGTCACAGAAACTTATTTTGCAAAATATATAATCTGTTCATGGTCCAAGGAGGAATGCAGCAACCTTCAAAGAGCAATAACATGAAGGCCTAGATTCTCTTACAGAGTTTGTGTATTGGGATTATAGCATTTATATTGTTTTATATGGGGTTATTATTTTTTCTCTTCTATTTCTTATTTCCTTCCAAGTCTCTGTACAAAGGAATCCAAATGTACAAAGGAAAAAAAGGAAACAAAAACATCAAGGAATATTTTCTTTTTCTATCTTTTTTGTTTTGCTAATGGTAACTGACATAAATAAGATTATATTTCAAACTTAAAGTAGAACATTAAAAAGAGCATTCAGGCCCTGGTTGGTGTGGCTCACTTGACTGGGCCTCATCGCATGGGCTGAAAGGCTGCTGGTTTAATTCTTGGTCCAGGCATATGCTTGTGTTTCATGCTCAATCCCTGGTAAGGGGACATGCAGGAGGCAGCCCATTGATGTTTCCCTCTTACATCTCACATCAATGTTTTTTCTCTCTCTCTCCCTCTCCCTTCCTCTTTCTCTAAAAATCAGTAAGAAAGACAAATAAAGAGGAAGTTATGAATTTTTGTATGAACAAAACATTTGCAATACATCAGCTTTTTGATAAAATTGAACTATACGAAGAATAATTTAAAAGTCTACTTAAAATTAAAATATGACTATGATATGTAATATATATTCTTTGAAATACAATCTCACAATAGTAATAGATCTCTAATGAAACCATAAATAAAGTCCAGGGATAACCTTTGTTTAGCAAAAATGAAATTTTAATGGGTTACTTTTTTGTGCACACAAACAAGAATTTTTAAACATGTGTTCTACTAGGAATAAAATTTTCTTAACTATGACAAGAAATGAGTTTAACATACAGCAGTACCATTTATTTAATAATTATTCAAGACTGGACAACCTATGTTTTATTATGAATATTTATGTAATTGGCAAATAATATAAAGGGGTAGACAAAAGTAGATTTGCAGTTGTTCATATAGAAAAATACAAATTAATACATTTGTACTCATAATTCATAACTATACTCATAACTATAAATGTACTTTTTCCACTATATCTATATCTATATCTATATCTATATCTATATCTATATCTATATCTATATCTATATCTATATATCTATATATAGATATATATATATATATCAACCAGAAGGTTAATACATTTTAAAAATTGATCAGAGGCATGCTTTTCATGGTGAAGAAGTAATTTTGATGTTAAAATGCTTTGCATCATTTTTGAATCAGATAAAGAAAATGAACTCTCACAATGCTATAATACTTTTTATTAAATAATCATTAACATAAACTTTTTAGCAGTTTATCCTTTTAAAGCTAATGTGTTTATATTCATAGTCCTTTATCCATTTATTAATTTCAATAATTAATAGCAACTTTGATAGTTAATCCTCAAAGCATGCATTTCATATTAATATTCTAATTCTTTTAAGCAGAAAATTAACAAATTTTATAATCCGAGGGAATAATGAACTCATACTTATTTGGCAAACAGAATGCATTTCCAGTAAAAAATATCCATACTCACTTCTGAACCAAAATCTTTTGTTGGCCATTTATTATTACTAGGTTACTGACTTTCATTTTGGTCTGTATATTCATATTCTCTCTATCTCCTGTATTTACCCTCATTGATATTGTTTGACAAATTAGTTTTCACATGTGACAGTGCTCAAATCATTAGAGATGTACAATTTTATTTATGTAGAAAAAGTCACTTCTTAAAAAAACCTCTTCAAAAGTATTTTTTAACCTTTCATAATAACAAGTTGCCTCTCATTGACTGTGCTATATCCTGTATGAATGCCTTAACTATTTCATTTAACTTTATAATGTCTCTTTTAAGGATTGCATTATTTTATACACTTTATGGTGAAGAGATTCATAGTGATTAAGTCATATATAATCCAATGTCTTAGAAGTAGTAAACATATTAGGAATTTGTGAAATTCTATGTAAAAAGCCTTCAAAACTATGATTTTCACAAAGAAAGAGTGTATGTTTTCCTAAAAGCATGGAGAAACATTTCCAAGTCAGCCACTTTCCCAATTTTTGTCAATAATTTGTTGGCCTGCATGGTTTGCCTTTGAGGAAGACAAGAGGATACTTAAAGCATCCTCTGCCCTCCAAAAGAAGACAGATTATTTTTTGTTGTTAATCCTCACCTAAGGTATCATTTCTATTGATTTTTAGAGACAGTAGAAAGGAGGAAGGTGGGGAGGGGGGAGAGACGGAGAGAAACTTCAGTGTGAGAGAGACACATCCTTGGGTTCCTGGTTGCCTCCCACACCTATCCTGACTGGGGCCATGGATCAGACCAGCAACCCATGTACTTGTCCTTGACTGGGAATGGAACCTGATACCCTTTGGTGTGTGGGCCATCCCTCTAACCACTTAGCAACACTGGCCATGGCAAGGCAGATTCTTCTTTAAAGCTGTCTGACTTTCACAATATTCCTGATCAGGGATCTAAAATGTGAAACTACCTTTGATAAGAATGTTCTAGAAAGGCTGCATTAAATTAAGAATGTCCACTATTCTAGTGATTTTGAATTTTTCCTAAGTTAAAACCACTTTTTTACATAGTGGAATCTACTCAAACATTAAAGTTTTATTCATTTAAAATGTGTAGGACTATGGTGTATTGAATTGAGAGGCTTAATTGAATTTCAGCTAAAATAAGCCTTTTATCTCTTTTTACTTTACTAGTTAAAACTTTAATACAACAGTAAAAAAAGTCAGAGTAGCAACAGTGCCATTTAATCTGGACAAATAATTATTTCTTCTCTGTGAATATCATCAAAGCTGAGCATTTCATGACATCATTATTGTCATTTTCCATTTCACTTAAGTCTATTCACTGAGTTACACTGTATTTTTAGCTCCTCTTATAGCTAAGTGGGTTCACACTGGCTCACTATTTAAGTCACTGTGGAAGCATTAACCAAGGGAGTGGAAGTACAGAGGGCAAGGATATGGGATAGAAGAGGAAGACATTGAAGCAGGTACAGGAGTGTTAATGCATCAACAATTTAGCCGAGATGTAGAATATGTTGAAGATATGCATATTCTCTCAATACAGCTGACGTTGTTCGGGAAAATTGTGAATAGCTTGGTTCTAAATTGGGGGCAAAGATCTTTCTCATCTTCCGCAGTTGATTCAGGGAGTAAAACAAGCTAATCTTTCTATTGTTTCCCTGTATGAACTTGCTCTCTGCTCCACTTGTCTGTTGGATGCAGCATATTTGTCACTCTATCAATCTATGATGAGAGAGGGCCTGTGCTATTAACCTGACTTGCTCTGGAGACTGGATGATTGATGATAGATAGATAGATAGATAGATAGATAGATAGATAGATAGATAGATAGATGATAGATAGATAATAGGTGATAAAATAATGTCTAATGGCTAATTCAAGTGCAAATATAAAATAATCCTTTTTGTTGATATAGTTAGATAATTTTTGATACACATCAGTGTCTCCTGAGTCCTCAGAATAAGGATTTTGTCAACTCTCTTGACTATACAAATATGCATATTTTCGTTTTAGGAGCTAACTGAAATTGCTCACCAGAGTTACTTTAGATATATTGTCAGTTGGAAATTTCAGAGACAACTTCCAAATGAAAAACAATGGAAGCTTCCTAATATGTCATTAAATTTCAGAGACTGCAATTGCTAACATTTTATATCCTTATCACTTTTGTAAAAAATCCTTCCAGAACTCCACTGGGAGCTACTCTTAATATACAGGAGTGTAATATAGGGAGGCTTTCTAGTATTTCTCTAAGGTGTCTAATTCATGCATGCCAACATTCTTTTTCACTCATTTCATATCCTCCAAAGGGAATTTAGTATAAATGAGCCTTTGTAACCATACAGGGTTCTACCTAGTTAATGGGTTGGAAGCTATATGAAATTATACATTGTTACAATGATTACACTTTAGAATTTGTTTACTTCAAAATATAGTATATAATTGGTGCACCAATAATATGTAAATGTAAAAGGAATCTATACCAATAAAATAGTAATATGCTAATTAGAGTGGATAGACCGGACATCTTCCAGATGTCATTCTGGATATCTTTCCTTATGAAGCTGGGGCCCGGGAAGCACCGCCCTAGGTCCTGGGTGCCTGCAGCCAGTCAGAGGGAGGGAAGCCCGGGTCCCAGTTGCCTGCGATGGGCCAAAGGAGGTAAGCCTGGGTCACAGATGTGGGGCCAAGGCAGAGGTGGTTAGGGGTGATCAGGCAGGCAGAGGCAGTTAGGGACGATCAGGCAGGCAGGTGAGTGGTTAGGAGCAATCAGATAGGCAAGCAGAGGTAGTTAGGGGCAATCAGGCAGGCAAACAGGCATGTGGTTTGGAGCCAGTGGTCCCAGATTGCAAGAGGGGTGTCCAACTGCGGGATCAGGTTCTGGATTGCAAGAGGGTGCAGGCTAGGCTGAGGGCCACCCCCCTCCTGTGCATGAATTTCGTGAACCTGGCCCCTAGTATTAAATATTTATAAATGCACCTACTAAGAGAAGTGCTTAATACTAAAAAAAGTCTGATGTTTCTCAATGAGAATGATTCATAACTATGGATCTGGGTAGGGAAATGGTGCGATTTGGAAGTCAGGGCTGAAGCTAGATGTATCACTCTATTCAGACTATTGTTGACAAAATACTGTACACTGTTCTGGAGACTGAGAAGTTCAAGACCAAAGTGCCAACAGTATATTTTTGGTGAGGACCCACTTTCTGGTTCATGAATGTCCCCCTTCTCACTTTGTCTTCAAATTGTAGAAGGACAAAGGAGCTTTCTGGGGTCTCTTTTATAAGGACACTAATCTAATTCATGAGAGCTCCACCCTTCTCAACTAATTACCACCCAAAGTTTCCAACTCTAAATATAATCACATTGGAAGCTAGGACTTCAAAATATGAATTTTGGGATGATGTAGACAATCAATCCATAACATAGTCAAAGACCACACTTATAAAGATTTTGCTTAGTTGAAGAATGGTTGGAGAATTATCAGTGACCAGAACACTGTGAAAAATAATCTCTCTAATAACATGAAAAAACAACAATACTAAAGAATATTATTAGTATGTACCAAATGTCTGCTGTATGTCAAACAATTTTCCAGTGCTAATTATTTTAATATTATTTGCAATACTATGTAATCTGTATTGTTTTCTTCATTTTTTAGGTGAAATCTTGAGGTTTAGGGAGTTACATTGACTTGTTCGGTTTAGTAAGCACATTGCTAAGAAGTGGAATCAGCATGATTCTATCTGTTTTGGGTACTGCACTCTTTTTACTCATTATGAGACTTCTTTAAAAAACATATAAGCCCTGACTGGTTTGGCTCAGTGGATAGAGCGTAAGGGTCCTGGGTTTGATTCCGGTCAAGGGCACGTACCTTGGTTGCGGGCACATCCCTAGTGGGGAGCGTGCAGGAGGCAGCTGATCGATATTTCTCTCTCATCTATGTTTCTAACTCTCTATCCCTCTCTCTTCCTCTCTGTAAAAAAAAAATCAATAAAATATATAAAAAATAAACAAACAAACACACATAAATTGTATCCAGAAAAAGAGACTTGGGAGGAAGAATGCACATTGATAGGAAATCAAAATGCATAATGGTAATTCATTAATTTATTAAATGTTTAGCAAGAATATAATGGTCAAAACACAACCCCTGGTTATAGGGAACTTGCAGTCTTATGAGGAGAAATGGACATATAATTCACAATGTCAACATATCAGGTGCCCACATTACCAGTTCACATTTTTGTTTTAAAATATTATGCTTATGACACATTATTTTACTAAACATGAGGGCCATGAAATAAAACATATTAGTGATTAGTATTGACAGTAAGAGTACTGCTCTGTTAATATTTATTGGAGGGACCTCACTGATCATAAGCTATGGTTTCCCACAAGGAAGCAATAAATAATTAAAATGGAAGGTTAGAAAATTTAAACAAAAAAATGTGGTAGCCCTTTGCATACAATCATCTCCTCAGAGGAGACATTATTTCCTACTATTGATATAATGGAAATTGTTTGATATTTGCTTGAAATCTGAACGCTCTTTTGAATTTCAGGCAAATTTTATATTCTCTTCTCCTCTGATGGGAAATCGAAGCATTTACATTATTACATTATTTAATTATGGTGTGTTACTTGCCTGATTGAACAAGAAAAGAATATTCTTGCTCAACTGAAAACCAATGTACTCAACTTATAATTCTTCTAATTTAAAATAATTATACCACACAGAGTGTGAATCCATTTATTATATTTGATTCACCACATCAATTATCCTTTAAGTATTTTCAGATATATGCCTTGCAAGAATCGCTTTTGCAATATGTTAAAAAATACCAAGAAAATAAACAATAATGCATGTACGTTATTTACTCTGAGCAAAAATCCCATACCTTTTATATAGGTGGAATTCTGATAAGTTTATACTTGGAAAAATAAAATAAGCTAAAGGTAAAATTGCAGAAGAATGAACCCACTGGGAGTGTAGCCATAGAGAAATTAGCAAATCTCCTACTTTCCCCCTCTCCATTTAATTCTACATACCTTGCAGATGTTAGCAACTAAAAAAATCACACTTAGAATGATTAATTTGGCTTTAACAACTCTCTTATTGAAATGGACATAGTTGCAGCTTAGGAAAAAAATTACCGAGTTGGAGAATTACAAAGCTTTCCTTATCTTGGGAAATACACATTGTCTGATTCTGAAGGGAACATGTGAATGGAACAACCAAAATGTTTCTCTGGTAAGGACTTATATTGAAAAGCCATTTATCTAGATTCATTAAACATTTTAACAAATATCTTAATTTGTGACATGAACTAAGTACTATAATCAACAATGGCACAGCAGGTCCTTGAACAGCTCCCTTTTGTTATAACAGGGATGCGATGCCCTTAGGAATATAACTCTTGTGTGTATCAATTAGCCTATAGTAAAAACTGGCTTCATTATATGTAATTTAGGCACATTTCTAAACACCTACTGATGGCATCAAGTAAGGGCTTACTGTGTTACTGTGTTAATAAGTACTAGCTAATCTTAAATACTTTGTATCATTAAAGTTAGAAGGAAAAGTACGAGAGTCCAACTTTCCTGGACCTCCTATAAATGATTTTAACCTCCTCCTTGGAAAATCAGCACTCTAGCACACTAGCTAGCAGCACGGTGTCCACAATGCACCCATATTGCCTTTGTTCCAGTGCTTACCCTATGTGCTCTCTTAGAGGAGTTTTTAACTTCTGTTAAGTAAAATGGGCATCCTAGTAGTAACTATCTCCTCGGGGTTGGGAGAGGGTTACTGGCATAGTAAACACCCAGGAAGCCTTAGCTACCATCAGCCACCTTGCTGAGATTGTACTAAAAATAGTAATCAGAGACATCTACATCTATCGGCAAACAGTGCAATAAATTGCATTTTCAAAACCTACTGAGAAATAGTCCCATTGGATTATTGAAACCTTTTCTAACTCTATGTGATTTTTAAATGTACTGGCTTTTATTTGCTGTTCAGAGATCCAGGACACATGTGCTCAGGTCCAGACTCTCTTAGTGTAGGGTTAGACAGTGATATTTCTCTATCCTCAGATTGAAAACCCCCAAGATATGTTTATACATCTATGAAGCAGGTGATTCTATTATTCCAGTCAGAGGTACTGTGGGCAGCCTGAAAACAGCCTTCAGCCCCTCACCCAGGCTGGCCACACCCCACTGGGGTGAAGGGCCACACTGGGGGGCTTGACCAGCCTGCAAACAGCCATCAGCCCCTCACCCAGGCTGACCAGGCACGCCAGCAGGTGGACATCTCCAGAGGGGTCTCAGACTGCAAGAGGGCACACCCATGCAGATGAATAAATACTATGACGCATCTTTTTAAAAAAAATACAGATTTAGAAAGTCAATTAATTTGTTTATATATTTTTATATTCTTCTGTTTTCTTCATTTGATTAAAAAAAAAGGAACTAGTGTATATAGGGGGGCCACAAAAGTCTGGACTGTGACTAGCTTTGCTACCCTTCTGCAAACACTTGTTTTATCTACCACAGAATGAAAAAATATATTTTAAAAAGAGTAAAATGAATTAATGAGTTTTAGATTTTCCATTTCATACTCCATTATGGGCACATTTGGTAATGGCAACTGATGGTAAATGAATACCTTGATAAGATGTCATGGCATGTCTATGAACAAATTATTGTGTTAAAAGCTCATTGAATAATTCTAGCTTATTTCACTTAGCATAATGCTCTCCAGTTCCATCCATGTTGCTGCAAATGGTAAGAATTCCTTCTTTTTTACAGCAACATAGTATTCCATTGTGTAGATGTACCAGTCAATGAAAGAAAAATACTACACGATCTCACTTATTTATGGATAATAAAGACCATTATAAACTGATGAACATAAATAGATACAGAGGCAGAACAGCATTGAACAGACTGTCAAACTACAGCTAGAAGGCTGGGGAGGGTGGGGGAGGAGTTAAGAGATCAACTAAAGGACTTGTATGCATGCATATAAGAATAATCAATGGACACAAGACACTGGGGGGTAGGGGAGGAGGGGGAAAGTCAAGGGAAAAATGGAGACTTATCTAACACTCTTTGTAATACTTTAAGCAATAAAACAAAATTAAAAAGAATTCTGGAAACTATCCCTTGCCAAGGAGGCAGAGCTCTTAGCACTATATCTTATAGATAGATGATAGATTGATGATTAGATCTAGATAGACCTTCCAATTCTTCCCCATTTTGAAAACAAAAATCTGTTAATGTTACTATGAGATGCCAGAGAATGATTTTGTTGTTGTTGTTGTTTGTTTTTTGTCCTCCCTAAAAGGTTGCCAATATCAGAGAGGAAAAATAACCAATTCCCTTGGGAAACCCACTGTAATACTGGCAGACTTCTATATATTACCCTATATTTCATGTGGACAGTTTAGGTGTATTGATATAAACAGTTTTCTTCTAAGTATTACTTACTGTTCATAATCATATTTTAATGCATCCTTTCTTCATCTCAAGCAGTGAGATATTCACAGACACAGTTTAAAAAATACTCCCATAAATGATCTCTGTCACCTCTGTAATGAATGGGTTGCACTCTAAGTAGATACACCAGCCCCTGCTAACTGCTCATTCATACTCAGGAACTTAGTAAAGGTCACACAGGGATCCAAAACATTGTTGGGCAGTTGGTGAAAGTACAAGACACTACTGTGTAGTCGTTCACAGGTCAAAGAGAAGTGGCCAGATGAGATGCCCTTAGGCATGGTGTGCCTTCTGTCGTCCTTGCTGACACTGGGATTTAACTCAGACAAGAAAATCATTTACCAGATGTAGGACCTCAGGATAGATCGCAGATCTAATTATCACCACAATCAAAGATAATGTTAATGTCATTCAAGTGGGAACTGTTCTAGCACTCAATTCTACTAAAAGGTAAATCGAGTTTGCTGACCCCTTTTGGAAAAACAAATTCTTAGGTTTTTCAGCAGTATTTTTAGTATTTGAAGGTATTTTAAAATTATTTCAGCCTCCATTTCAGTTTTGTGGGAGAAGCAACTAATATAATCTAAAAGAATGCATAAATAATGTTGCTAATATGGTGTCTTGATAAGGTAGTGTCCCATGAAGCAACCACAATCATATCAAGGTAGTAATGCTTAATATTAAGGAATATTCAGTGGTTCATGATTTTTTTTTTGGCAAATCATGTGGCAAGTGAGGTGTGTAAATTGATTTATTCTTTAGCTACTTGACTCTGATTCTCATGGGAACATTGAAGCAAATAAACTACTCTCATTTTATGATTGACTGCATGTCAATAAATATTATGTTGTTGTTTTAGGAATATCATTATATTCTTTTGTAGTTAATATTTATAAACTTATATCCTTGTTCATCTAGTTGGTTTTAAAGAAATAAATAGTAATTATTATTCCTGTGATATAAAAATCTACAACATGCTATATACTATATATAAATACAAATGACATCCATAATATATTTAAACTAGGGGCCTGGTGCACAAAAATTTGTGCATTCAGGAGGTCCCTAAACCTGGCCTGTGCCCTCGCACAGTCTGGGACCCCTCTGGGGATGTCCACCTGCTGGCATGCCTGGTCAGCCTGGGTGAGGGGCTGATGGCTGTTTGTAAGATGGCCAAGCCCCCCAGTGGGGACCCTCACCCCATTTGGGTGTGGCTAGCCTGGGTGAGGAGCTAAGGGCCGTTCTCAGGCTGCCCACAGTCCCTTCAGATTTTGGGTCCCTACTGGGGTACCTGGCCAGCCTGGGTGAGAGGGGCTGATGGCTGTTTGCAGGCTGGCCAATCCCTCACCCCATTAGGGTGTGGCCAGCTTGGATGTGGGCATGAGAGCTGTTTTCAGGCTTTCAGGCTGCCCATAGCTCCAATGTCCCAGCAAGGCTGGCTGGAAGCAGGTTTCTGGGGTTTATTTATCTTCAATAATTGATACTGTTCCTTTAAGTCGAGGCCTAGGAGGGTACTAAAGCCTCCTGTTGGCTTCAGCTTGTGGCTTCTATAATTGAAAGAATGTTGCCTTAGTAGACTCTAGGCAGGAAGTTTCCTCCATAGCTGGTGCAAAGGAAGGCTGCTGGTGGCTTCAGCTCCGAGGCTTCTATGATTGAGACAATGTTGCTAGTATGTTGCCTGGAGCTGGGAGAAGCCCAGCTGGCCAGCTGGCAGACAGTTTACTCCTGGTGCAAGGGAAGTTCCCTGTTTACTCTAGCTCCATGACTGCCGGCCTCCATCTTGGCTGGGTTAATTTGCATACAGCCACTCTGATTGGCTCATGTGTGTGGCTTAGGTGTCCCATAGAGATAGTCAATTTCAATATTACTCTTTTATTAGATTACTAGGGGCCCGGTGCACAAAAATTTGTGCACTCGGGGTGGAGGGAGTCCCTCAGCCCGGCCTGTGCCCTCTCACAGTCTGGGACCCCTCAGTGGATGTCCTATGATGGCCCCAGTCTGCCAGGTGCCTTTTGTGTGTGTGTGTGTCACCACTGGGGACCTGCCCCCAGCTGCATCTGAGGCTCGGAGCAGTCCTCCTGTGTGTGTCTACCTGCCAGGGGCCTGCCCCCAGGCTTGGAGCAGGCATCCCCTCTATGTTGATCTCTCAGACTCTTGCCCTCCCCGCCTTGTTGTCAGGCCAGCCTTTTCCTGCTCCCTGATCCCCGGAAGGGACCTAGAAAGCCGCCACGCAGGCCGCCAACTCTTTCCCACTCACCCGTCCCCTGCTGCCTTCCTTTC
>PVJC01035128.1:0-18429 GCA_004026665.1 Murina feae
TAATATTCTTTATTTTAGTCATTGTATGCTTAGATTTATTGAAGGTCTTACTAAGTTTATCAGCGGTTTCTAGAAAATTTTTGAAAAACCTTATAACCGTGGTTTTGAACTCAATATCCTGTCATTTGCTTTCCTCCTTTTCTGTCATTTGTGATGTTTCTTTGTCTCTGTATTTTGGCTGCTTCCCTGGGTTGATAGAGTGGCTTTCTGTGTTAGATGATCACTGAGAGGAATTGACCTCCAAGCCACTTGGCTATGAGAATCAGCTGTGTCTACAGTGGGAGAACTTCTGTGCTGGAGACACCCTTATGGGGCAAGAGTTGTTTCAGTGGGGCTTTGGTGCTCACTGAGTCTGCCCTGAGTGTGTCCCTTATGAATCTGAGGAGTTGTATTTAGGATGGTACCACTCTGACCACTGGGTACACTGGCTCTTGTATCTCCAAGGAGGTGCTGTTTTAGCCTTTGCCTGAGGCTACTCAGCCTTTTATATGCAAAAGCCTCTGTGCGTAGCTTGGGTGGGGCGGGGTCTCGGGAGTCTACAGGGCGGGGCAACCAGCTATGGCTGCTTCTCAGCCCTGCCCTAAGAGGCACCAGGTCTCAAGTCACTCTGGAGTACCTCCCAGTGCCAGACGGTGCCAGACAGTCCAGCTCTTCCCCATATGGTTCAGAGTCCCCAGAAACTCACCTAGAACTGGAGTTCAAAGCCGTCAAGAGCTTGTGCCTCCCTGCAGTACGGAATGCTGCCAGCCCTTTCCGCGAGCCCCTTCGCACATGCCTCCGTACCTCTGCACTTTATTTCCGCACCTCCTCTGAGTCTCAGTCTCTTTCCAGTTGTAGAATTTCCACTCAGCCAGCCTTCCTGTGGCTCTGGGTGGTGTACGTGTTTTCCTTTCGCTGTGGTTTTGAAATAGTTGTGCACGGCTGCAATTCCGGTGTTTACCTATGCTGCCATCTTGGTTTGATTCTTATCATACTTCTTAAATTTCTACCTTTTTTTTTTTTTACATGTTTCCAGCCTCCATTCCATCACCACCACCAAAACATAAGTTTCAGGAATTGTGGTAGGCAAGAATGCTTTTTCACTGCTATTCCGATGCCTAAAACAGTGTCTGGCATAGTAAGTGGCATGAATACTGATTGAATACATGGATTACTACTTCTTTTGAGAAGAGAATCAGAAGAACACTGACATACCTGGAGCAGTTTATAGAATTCATTCAGGTCAGTGAAGGTCAAACACGGAAGTGAATGGTGCAAGTGTATGTGGGTACATAATGACCTGGTAACTAAGAATCACTGGACTAATTAATTCCTCCAGTAAGAGAGAGGAGATAAAATCAATATCACAACCCCAGCTGGTTTTGCTCAGTGGATAGAACGTCAGCCTGTGGACTGAAGGGTTTTAGGTTGGATTCCAGTCAAGGGCACACGCCTAGGTTGTGGGCTTGATCCCCAGTAGGGAGTGTGCAAGAGGCAACTGATCAATGATTCTCTCTCATCATCGATGTTTCTATCTCTACCTCTTTCTTCCTCTCTGAAATCAATAAAAATATATATATTTTTTAAATCAAGATCAAGCTATGGCTATGGGAGCAAGGATATTTCCTGCAAGGAAGGAAGGCGAGTAGATGGATACAGATACTGGCAAAGGCAGTAGGCTGGCTGGAGGAAGGTGAGGCTTCTATTTTATCTATGACACAGGAGAAGAGGTTATTAACGCAGAAATGAGTGTGGAGGAAAGGAGTAGGGGACATCTGAGGAGAGGAGTAAAAGCATAAGATCCTAGGAGCATGGGAAAGAAAGTTTATTGGAGGAGACTGCTCTAATCCCCAATAATTTCCATCAAGGTTCCTCCATAGGGACTATCATCTCCTTCTCATTCTTCTGTAAAGCTAAGTAAATGCAGCTTCCATCTGCCCTGGGTACAAACAGCCACCACCCTGGAGTTGGCGCAGAGATAGGCTCTCAGCTCACCTGCTCCCAGCCACCAGCTCTTCCAAAGCCTGCTTCAGTCGTGTGCAGGCGCCAGAGCCTGGCCTGCGCTGCAGACTCTCAACCTCCTGGAGCCCCTGGTCCTGCACAACGGAGGGAGAGGGTTAGAGTCAGGAGTCCCAGACTCCGACCTTCTTTAGACCACTCCCCAGCCCAGGACCATACCCATTCACATTGCACCTCTTCGCCCCGCCCATTCTTGTCTTTAAGAGGTTGGTGGATCTGTTTTTTCTAGCACCCCTACTGGGTGAGATCCCCCAGTAGCTTTACCCATGTCCTTAGCTGGCCCCTTCTTGGGTCAAACAATTCTGGATCCCTGAGTTCCCACAATTCTGGTCTCCTCAGTGCAGACACAAGCTGTGCCCTTTGACCGGTCCTGGCTCCCTGTTGCTCTCCCCACTACCCCAGCTCCAGAGCTCCCTTCAAAGACCGCGGTCTCCCGGATGCCCCTATGGCCCAGCCTCTCCCTGTGGGCGCCTGCCTCCCTCTCACCAGCCTCTCTGCCACTTTCCGCACACAGTTACTGCTCTGCAGGCGCCATGTGTAATTCTCCCAGCGGCTCCACACACGCACGCATGGTTTGCGGTGGCGCAGGGGCAGGCATAGGTATGGCCTGGGCCAGGGTGAAGAGGAGCAGAGGCTGTGAGAGGCAGTCCTGGGGCCGCTGGGGATCCCCCAGTGCCCTTCTTCTAACCACCAGGAACACTCACCCACTGCCATCCATGGGTTCAGGCCGCTGAGCAGGGGTCCCCAGCTCCTCCTCCTCCACCAGCCTGACTCCCACCTCTGACTCCAGCAAGGGCTGAGCCTCCTCCTCCCCACCCTTCATCCCCTCCTGAGTCCTGGGCCCTCGGCCCAATTGCTCCTCCCGGCCTGCGGGACCTGCCCAGACAGAACAACAAGGGTCAGTAGGTACCTGGCTGAGGGGATGAACCCTCCCTCTGCCTCCTCTGCCTCAATAGAAGTCAGCGTCTACCCCTTACTGAAGGTTAATTGTCCCTTCCAGGAGCCTTAAGTCTGGAGCAAGGGTGACCACCCTCAAACCCATGACCCTCAGAGGTTTCGGCTAGGCCACACACCAATGGAGATCTCGAAGATGATGGGCTGAGAGGCCATGGCAGGATCAATCATAGTGGCCTCAAAGAGCACACCAAAAAGCAGGAAATCCTCACAGGGTGCCAGGGCATTCTGGGGAAGACAGTCAAGCTGGAGTCAGCTACACCCTCCCAGGTTACAGTCTGGACTATGCTTGGCCAAAATGCCTACAGGAAGATACTGTAACCAAGGCCCCCGAAGAATCACTGCAGGTATCCCACCTCCCTCTCCGCCCCTTGCAGCCCTAACCTACTGGATCTGGGGCTTAGTTATCCCTGGCCCACCTCCAACTGATCAGTCCCAATTCCCCAGACGTGTATATATACAAGAGCCACACAAACTGCAGTTCACCCAGGTCCCACAGTTAAGACCCCGCCCCCCCCCACACACACACACACACACTCTGTATTTAATGCCTTGGAACCAGTAACACCCCAGGGCTGAGGGTGATCCTGCTCCTTAGCTAAACCCCCGCCCCCACCTCCGGCAGCGGCAGCAATTCCTCCACTTCCACCTCCATCACACTAGGAATCTCAGGCCCGCCTGCATGGGAACTGGCATCCAGGTGCTGTTGAATCCTCGTTGGGGTCTGGCCCCGCCTGGCTTTCTTCTTCTTTCCCATGAGCTTGGACAACCTGGACCCCTGTGGGGCCTGGAGAGGATCAGGTTCAGTTCTGCCTTCCAACACCTCCATGGACACAGCCACCAGCAGGCGACCACGGAACCAAAGGCCTTGGCCAAGGCCTTCGTTGAGATTTTGAAGACCATCCCGGATTCCCCCAGTCGGGGGCGAGCCATACAGAGGCACCCAGGCTGGCCCGAAGGTGGGGTTAAATCCCGCTGTGGGGGACAAGAGCAGTGTTTTGGAGAGGAACATGGGGCTGGTGGGTACTAAGTCAATCTATGCACTAAACCCTTATTTCCTGCAAGTTCGAGGGAGCGGGGTGTCCGATTGGGCCTCTGGGAGGGAAGTCTGTGTACAGCTGCGGACCGCCAGCTGTGGACCACCACCTTCGAGAACTTCTAAATCAGCTCAGCCCAAAGGTGCTGCCAACAGCTGGTGTCTAGGCTCAAGGGGAACTAGGGGCGGAGAGGTGGAGGCAGGACTCGGGCCGAGCTACAGGTGCTCCCCTTAGGGGCTAGGGCGAATGGATAATGTGCATTTGCTTCTGTCCGTGTCGTGTACATCTATCTGTACGGAGCACAGGGCTGGAGTGGTTACCGGATGCGCAACTTTAGTTAGGATTCTGCCAACGGAGCCAACCAAGGGTGGGGTTTGTAGTCTGGGGGCGACAGGTGAGTCGCCGAAGGGAGGAGCCCTCCTGGAGCACAGAGTCCCCGGGCGGCCCTGGCTTTCTGAGCGAAGGCTGGGGGCAGCCGTCGGGGCGGGGCCCGGGGCAGACAGGGCCCAGGCGGAAGCGTCGGGCGTCCGGCAGCTGCGCTCACCCGCGCGGCCCGGGTGTGAGATCTGCCTCAGGTCCAGCACGTGCGTGGCAAGGGCCACGTCCACCAGGGGCGCGTCATCCCTCAGCTGCAAGCGAAGGCCGCGCGTCAGCGGCGGGAAAAGCTCCACGAAGCTCAGCTGCTCGTTCCACTCGGGCGCCGCCGCCTCTCCGCGCACCGACGTCTCGCCCTGAGCGCGGAGGCGAGGACAGGGGAGAGGGGTCAGCATGGGGTCAGGGGCTGGGCCTCGGCCGCGGGGGGACGGGAGTGACTGACCTGCTGGCCCAGGAAAGACACCCGCACATACGGGTCCACGAGGACGCGCTGGTCGTGCAGGGCGCGGGCCAGGCTGCCCAGCAGCCCCGGGCGCAGCGCCGGAAGCCCCTCCGCGCGGTACACGCGCACGCGCAGCCGCGCCCACGGCCTCTCCGCGGGCACTCGGCGGGGCAGGAGCAGGTTCCTAGGGGAGGGGCCGCTGAGGAGCCGGAATCCCCGCCCCTTTACGCCCCGGAGGCCCTGCCCGACCCTGCTCTGCCCTTCCCACGTCGCCCTGACTCACTTCTCCACGTCGGAGCTGTGCCCCGGGCCGAGGGGTGGCCGCGGAGGAGCCACATCCCCGCGCGCCCTCAGGGACAGCGTGACCTTGACGAAGCCTTTGGTCCCGGCGCGAGTGTCCCGGGGGTCATACAGCGGAGCCCATTTCTGGTAGAAGTGGCCATCTGGGGGCGGAGGGGCGGGCCAGGGGTCAAAGGAGAAAAGCGAGATAGTGGGGCGCTTATCCGAGTGGTAGACAAGGCTGGGGTTCATGTTCAGCTCAGAGGGGAGGCACAGGACTGCATGGAGGTCTGACAAGGACCAATGCCCAGACAGGTCACTTTCATGTCCTGGCAGATACGTGTCAATGAGGGACGGGTTCGTACCTGGCTGATCGAAGATAATGCCCAAGTCCATCCTGAAGGTGCCGATTCGGGTGGCCATAAAGGGGAGGGTCTGCGAATGGAAAGCCTGAGGAAAGTGGCGTTAGTCCTGGAGGTTGGCATCCGCCCTTGTCTAACAGAAGCCTCTCACCCCAAGTCCCTCACCGTGATCTCCAGCAGCAAATCTTGGAGGTGAAGTCGGGTTTCATGAAATTCAAACAAGAAGTACTGGGTTCAAGTGGGGAGACAAGAAAGATGAGAGAATGCTATATGGGAAGGGTTCACACCAGCTGGGCTCTGCCTCTTGCAAAGAAATGCTCCAC
Source organism: Murina feae (assembly GCA_004026665.1). Classification (NCBI taxonomy): domain Eukaryota; kingdom Metazoa; phylum Chordata; class Mammalia; order Chiroptera; family Vespertilionidae; genus Murina; species Murina feae. Next base: position 5,771 of record PVJC01035128.1, read on the forward strand.
TTACACCCCCACGCCCCACCCCATGGCTCCTCTTTGCACCCTTTAGGCCTAGCACTTGGCTCAAGTCCACCAGGCCATGCTCCCGCTGCAGACAGTTCTTTATTCTGAGTCCCATGTATTCTCTTAGGCCTCCCTCCACCTTGGCCACACCCACCTCATTGTAGAAAGGGCAATTTGTCCCGCGCTGTGTAGTGGTCACTCGGCGCTGCTCTCCGACTCGCACAGCCACATAGGGGTTAATGTTGACTCCCACCAGCTTCTGGGCCTCCAGCACCGTGACCCCCACCTGAAGGGTGCAGAGGAGGAGAAAAGGGGGGGGGGTGGAGGAGGGATAACCTCCTGTGGTGGAGGGCAGGTGGTTTCCCAAGGGTTACCGCCTGCAGGGAGAGCAGTACCTGGAAGTCCTGGGCCCTGGGCACCTGGAAGGGATCCCTTTGGGATAGGCCCCGGGCTCGGCTGCGGGAAGGGACATGATCAGGTAGCACTTCATGTCCTCCCACCATCATACCTACAGTCCTATTCGACGCTTGAGATAGATCTCCTCTTCCTCTGAACTTTAGGATTTTGAGTCCTTCTGATCTCATCTACCCAGAATCTGAATCATTCCTGGAGCCCTAAAACCATCCATTCATTTAACAAAGATTTATTGAGCACCTCCTATGTGCCAACACTCTTCTAGGCACTGGGACACTGCAGTGACCAAAAGAGACGAGATTTCTTGCCCTCGTCAAGTTTTCATCACCTACCTGGGTCCCGTAAGCAGTATGTAAGTCAGTGTAACTGTGTGTATCTAATGGTTGAGTGACCATTAACCCCAGGATATCCATTCCTCACTCATATCCTGAACCAAGAATTTGTGGGTGTGGATGGACACTTGGCCTGCATGTATGAGCAAGTAAGGTTGACACACTGGTAGGGTGTGGGAGCAGGTGTGCAGGGTGTACAAGTTACCTCTTGAGGGGACTGAACACGATGCCAGAAAGCTCCACATCAGGCTCCTCTTCCAGCTCCAGCTCCAGCTCCAGCTCATTGTCCTCATCGTTCTGCTGAGCTAGGCCTCGAGCTAGCCTGCAGCCCAATGCCACGGCCTGCCGCTCCAGCCGGGCCTCCCCAGGCCTGATAGGAAGAGCCATCAAGGGACATGTCTGGGAGCTGTCACACATCTCTGGGTACCCCTTAACTGACCTCTGATCCTGAGACTAATCCCACTGATCCTGGGACTCATCCCTAACCTGGGGCATTTCTAGTTCCAGAATTGACTCCTGATTTTGGGACTGACTTCTAACCCTGGAATTGATCCAGTATTCATCCCAGACCCCGGAACTGACCCACATCACTGGTTCTTAATCTAAAGAGTGACCAGGTGACCCAAGGTCATCCCCATATACTTACTCTAGCTCCTGGAAACCCACATTGGGGATGACCAGCTCTGAGCTGAGAAGAAGAAAAATGAAGGAAATGAAAGGGCCAGGCCTGACTAGAGCTGCAAGCTGGGCATCATGAGTGCCAGGTCACCACATCCAGCAGAGCCAGAGTGGAACTGGGTACCACGTCTCCCTCCCCAAGGCCTACCTGAGTGGGGACCACCAGGTCTTGCTTGGGTTTAGGGGGTAATGATTTACCTGTCCCTAGTGAGTGCTCCAAAGTCTTCCTCTGCCCAGGCTCCAGTTGCACCCTCTGGGGGCTGGTACTTCAGGTCAAGTTCCACCTGGATCTACAAGCAGATACTCAGTGTGCCCCAGGCCCCTCAAACTGCCATGGAGCTAAGAGAAGCCCAAGGACAATGCCTTGTACTCCACCTATAAACAAAGATCCTCCTGGTCTGCATCTGTGGTGACTTGTGATTCCTCTCTGACAATTACTAATATTGACTACTCACAACCTAAGAACTTACCATGTGCAAGTTATCTCTTGAAGGAGCCAAATAGGACTCCAAAATTCTCTCATTGCCCTTGAAAATCCATTACTGTGGCCTACACAGCTGAGCATGGTCTGGCCTATGCAAACCTTTTCATAGGAATATGCTTCTGCCCTGCCCTCCAGTTATGTATTGTCAGGGCACTGGGCTTTTGCCCATGCCAGTTCTTCTGCTGGAACAATCTCTCCTCTTAGTTAACTCCTATCACCCTCATTCCCAAGCTCAAGCACTACTTTCTCAGAGAACCTATTCTGACCCCCCAAAGAGACCACATCCCTCTGTTATACACTCTCCAAGCCCTCTACCAGCTCTTTTATAAGGCTGGCCAGTGGCAATTTTACACTTATTTGTGTGGATATTTGTTTAATATTTGCCTCTCTTTTAGCTACCAAGCTCTAAGAGCATATTATCTGGCTTTGCTCCCTGCTCAATTCTCATTGGTCAGCTCAGCACTTGGCTTATGATGACAGTTCAACAAACGATGACAGACTGAATGAAAAGCTCATTTTGTATGATTCCACAGAATGTAAATGAGGAAATAGCCTAAGGAAATTAAATAACTTATTCATGTTCTCAGCTGGGAAATGTAGATCTGATATTTGAAACTAAGTCCATTTCTACCAGGCTCTACTGACCCCCATGACACACCAGGAAAATCTAGCCAATTTTATCTTTGTCTCCCACAAGACTTGTGCCTGGGGCAGGGAGCAGCACAGTACTTCTTACCTTTCCCCATTGTCACATCCCTGACCCTCAGAGCCCATGTAGGGGCTGCAATGAAAGGAGCCCTGGCTGGCGGGAGTGCGGGGGGTGGCTTGGGTGGGGAGGGTGGGACTCACCGAGGACACCACTTCTGTCTGGGTCTAGTTTTTCTCCTCTGAGAAATGTAATCTTCTATTTAGAGGAACTCTGAGGGTTGGGGGTGGCAGGCTAGGGGCTGGTGGGACTCACCGAGGACACCTGCAGATTCTTATCCACTAGGGCCTCCTGCAGCACTAAATGCCCAGCGCTCTGTAGCTGCTGTAAGGAAATCACCAGGGTCCCCAGAGACCTGTGGGTGTGGCATGGAGCAGAAGAGTGACCCGGAGAATGACCCCAAGCCACCTAAGCCACACCTGCATCCTTGACTGCCCAAGAACTACTCACCTGGAGCTGAACACACGGCTGCAGTTGACCACCTGTACAGACAGACACTCCCCAGCCAGTGGAGCCCCATAGTGTGGCCAACGGAACAGCTGAGAATAGGAGGAACCTTATGACACCCAAAGCTGGGCTGACCCTCACCCCCAGTCCAGAGCCTGTACCCAACCTTGAAACAGAAGCCAACCCTCCAAACTTGAAGCCAACCTAAAACTGATCTTTCAAACCCTCCCCCACCCAACATGGGGTTGACTCCAAACTAGGCTGATCTGGGAAAACTACCAAACAAAATCCCCCATCTTAATTCTGATTTGTCTCAAGCTGGGTCTGACCTCTCAAGCTTGAGATTGACCCCACCTCCTGAGAGTATACCTCTCAAAACCCAGGAATGAACCCTCCAACCCCAGAATGGACTTAGATGGGGCACAGACCAGCTTTTCCCCATCCAGGACTTAACCTCACTGACCTCACCGATATCTGCTTCTTGGCCACAGTGAATTCTCCTTGTTTTCTGGGTAAAACCTGCTCAGAATTGAATCTAGTCATTTACTACCCCTCCCCATGAAAAAATCACACATACACACACACACACATATACACACAAACACACACATAATCCTTGGCCCAGAGTCCAGTCCCCTGGACTCACTTTTAAAGAAAGGTAGAAGACAGAGAGGGAAGGAGGCACTGAGTTGGGTATTGGGCTAAGGAAGACAGAAAACAGGCTATAGAGATAGGTCTGGGGGCCATGGCAATAGAGCTTCCCAGTTCCAAAAATTCTTAGCACACCCCTGCAAGCCTCACCCCGAAAGCTGAGCCTCACTTGTCTGTCATGAGTTCCTGGCAGCCCCGTCAGTCGCCGCACACACACAGTCAAAGCCATCGTCCCAGGGCCACTGGCTCTACCTCTACCCTCCTGCCCACCTTCCCACACACCTGAATCGCTCTGAGTCACTGGACTCACCCAGCAGGTTTCAGCAATCCCTGCCCTTTAGTCAAACACACAGACAGCAGGCTTGGGGGTCATAGGTGGGGAAGGAGTGGGAGAACTGAGAGATGGGTGTAAGGTCCCTCTGATCAGCTCAGTCCTCCCTCCCTGCACTACCTTCAGCTTCCATCCTGCATTCTTGTGTGGTGGGAGCTGGGACCCAGTGGAGATGGAGGCAAGAGGAGAAGATAGCACCCTAGTTAGGCCCAGCTAGCCTATGTGGCCTTCAGGGCATGGGACCTCATGTAGTTAGTTCCTCGTTCACCTCTCTGTCCTGAATGCCAAGCTCATGCTCTGGTTACATTGTAAACCCTCAAAATACTGACTGAACCTGGCTGGTGTGTCTCAGTGATTGAGCATTGACCCATGCACCAAGAGGTCACTGATTTGATTCCTGATCAGGGCACATGCCTGGGTGGTGGGCTCGATCTGCTGCAGTAAGGGGTATGCAGGAGGCAGCCAATCAATATTTCTCCCTCATTGATACTTCTCTCTCTCCCTTTTCCTCTCTCTCTAAAATTCAGTACAAATATATTATTTAAAACATGGCTGAATAAACAGGTAGGTTAATAGATGAATCCTGTAGCCCTCAGCATTAGTACTGTAGGCACTCAACATGTTTATTGAATTAATTAGTGATTGAACATGTCCTTAACTTGCACATAACAGGTGTTCAAAAGCACTTCTTTTTTCTTTTTTAAAATAAATTTTACTGATTTTTTACAGAGAGGAAAGGAAATGGATAGAGAGTTAGAAACATCAATGAGAGAGAAACATCAATCAGCTGCCTCCTGCACACTTCCTACTGGGGATGTGCCCGCAACCAAGGTACACACCCTTGACCGGAACCGAACCTGAGACCTTTCAGTCTGCAGGCCGACGCTCTATCCACAGAGCCAAACCAGTTAGGGCTCAAAAGCATTTCTTAACCAGAAGCTAGAGGTCCTTGAGGTTTACTAGTGGGACTATAGATCAGCTCCAGGGAGTCTGCAAACTCTTAAAATTCTCTGTGAAATATTGAGCACACGTGCATTTTTCTGGACATAGAAGGCCTGTTTAAGGATAACCCTTAAACAGATGTGTAGTACTTTTACTAAATGTATGAAGGAATTAAAGTATCTTGTACTCTGAACCAGTGGGTGACAATAACTATGTTCTGAGTGTATTTCATGGCCATCCACTTAATCATTCTACTTCATGGCACCTCCTATGGGCAGGACTTGTGCTATGACACCCTGAGGGAAAGGGTTTGCAGCCAGAGATTAATTGGGCATGTTCTCTGTCTTCCAGTAGCTTTGTGGACTCCAACATCAAACATCAAACATAGCCTAGAAAGTCTGCAGTCCCCATCAGAACAGAAACAAGTCAGGCTGGGTTGCTTGGAGGAGGGAGGCCAGAGAGGCTTCCTTGGGGAGGGAGCCTTTAAAACGGGCGTTGAGGACAGGGGTTGAGCAGAGATGGACATTCAGGCAGTGTGGAGGAATGCAGGGTGTGTTCCTGGATCTGCGATTTGTTCAGTTTGGCCTTCGTGTAAGGTATGTATGGGACAGCTGCAGCAGATAAGATTAGACCCTCAGGATCTGGGCCTTGTTATGTGGCCTTGAGCCAGATATGATCCCTTCTTGTGCTTCAGCTTCTCTGCTTCAATAGTGGGGCTAGAAAGTCCTGTTCTCTTTCCTAAGTGTTAGGTATCAAATATGTTTTGGGTTCTATAACACCAGGCAAGAGGCCTGGATTATTCTGTTTCTAAGCAAGATCCAGGTTAGACCTCAGGCCCCCAGATGTTGGGGGAGAGCTTCACCTCCCCATTTGACAGGTGGGGACACTATGACCCCCAAAGGGGGAACCAGAATTCTTAGCTTGCAGAGCCTTGGCCTTTCCCTTTCTTCTTCCCATAAGCTCTGTGACATCTAATCAAGCAAGGTATTGATGCTATTCCTCTGGGTCCTAGCCCCTCCTCTCTGGGCTGGAACACAGCCTGGCAGGTTCTCTCTTGGACTCAACCCCTCTAAGAACTGCCACTTCCACTTTCTAATATTCCAAAGAAGATGGGATGTAGTGGAAAGAGTACTGGGTTTTGGAATTCTAATCTCTATCACCCACTGTGTGGTTTTAGGCACGTCCTTTCCCCTCTCTGGACCTGTGTGCCTAGCTGTGCAACGTGCACAGGACTCACTGAATTGCCTGCAAAGCATGGTCCTTAATCAGGACTACACATGTGGTCATTAAAAATGCATATTCCTGCCCAGCCGGCATGGCTCAGTGTAGACTAAGGTGACCAGATTTTAAGCCGTACACCATTGACGGGGGGAGGGAGGGTTCTTTTTTTTATTATTACTTTAAATATTACAAAGAGTAATCAGGACTTTTTAAAACGCCGCAGGATGCGGGACAAACTGTTAAAAATCGGGACTGTCCCGCCAAAAGCAGGACGTCTGGTCACCTGAGTGTAGACTTATATACCAGAAGTTCACACGGCTCAATTTCCACTCAGGGCACATGCTCGGGTTGCAGGCTTGATCCCCAGTGTGGGGCATGCAGGAGGCAGTCAGTCAATAATTCTCTCTCATCATTGATGTTTCTACTTCTCTCTTCCTTTCTGAGATCAATAAAAAATATTAAAAAATAAAAATGCACATTCCCGCACCCACTCTAGAGATGCTGAAGTAGAATCTCAGGGTGCACCAGGGAACCTGAATCTCTAAACGCTGCTGCACAGGAGTTTGTGAATCTCTGGTCTCTTTGCTCTAGCCATCTGTGATACCCTCATTCCCTTCTTGGAGACTCAGATGGTTGGTTTGCGCGTGGGTATGATGATTGGTGGGTGGGTACTGAATTTTCACCCCACAGACCCCTGTCGAATATAGGTCTGAGAGACCCACAGATCCCACTGATGTCAGAGTTCTGAAGGCCTCATGACTAGGATAAGAGGAGGGACCTGAAGGGTTTGCAAAGGAAAAGAGACCAGATGTTTATTTAGAAGTCCCCTGGGTGATCCCTTGCACCCGCTTAAACATCCATTCATTCATAAATTTTTGAGAACCTATTAAATGCTAAGCCTGTGGAAGGTGCCAGAGGATGTAGGAAGAGAGGAATTATTTTAAGCCGAGCACAGTGTCGGATGGGGTGCTCTGGGAAGTGCTGTGACGTCACTGCTTGCTTTAATACGGGAAAGAATAAGACTGCCGTGGCTCCCAGCGACGTCACGATGAGCTCTGTGACGCGGGGGTCCCGGCGTTCCGCGGAGGCCGCGGTCTCCTCTGTGATGTCAGCAGACAGGCTCAGAAACACGGGAGCGGGCGGGGTCTGGCTGCGGGGCCCGCCGGCTGCACGCAGGCTCCGTGGGGTCCCGGCGGCGCGCACCCGCTGAAGGAGGGCCGAGGGTTTGGCGTGGCGGCGGCGGCGGCGGCTTTGGCGTCCGTGAGGCGCCGGCGCAGAGTCAGGATGCGGCGGGGCCCCCGCCCGGGCTCGGCCGCGTCCCCGCACAAGCACACGCCCAACTTCTATAGCGACAACAGCAACAGCTCAGTGAGCACCACCTCGGGGGACAGCAGCGGCCATCGGTCAGCTGGGCCGGGGCCCGGGGAGCCCGAGGGCAGGAGAGCCCAGGGCTCGAGCTGCGGTGAGCCCGCCTTGAGCTCAGGAGTGCTCGGAGGAACCGCCCGGGCCGGAAGCTCTAGGCAGAAGCCGGCGCTGCGGAGCCACAGTGCGCCGACCGCCGATGGCGCGGCAACCGTGAGGGGCGGGGCCTCGGGTGCGGGCGGGGTCGAACCCGGGTAAGCCGAGGGAGGGGACGGGGGGCATGCAGGGCAGGGCTGGGCACGGATCCGGATCCGGGATAAGAGTAAATCCGGGCGCCTGCAACGGGCGGGGAGACCCCAAGGCTGTGATGGACGACCCTGGGAAGAGCGGAGAAAAGCCTGTGATTGGGTACCGAGGAGGCGTGGCCTTTGTTAGCGAGAGGGACGACCTCGGACAGGGGCCGATCCTAGACCTAATACTGGGGCGGGGCCAACATCCTGAGGGCGTGCCCCGGGGGCGGGGCCTAAACGTGCGGCGGGACCTGGGATGGGGATGCGGTGGGACCGAAGCCTGAGCGACTGCCCGCCTTCTGGGTGGGGAGCTTGCGTCTGGGTCTCGGGGAAAGAATGAGCCCGCAGTGCGCAAGGCCCAATGGAGCCCTTGGGCTCCCGCAGAACCGGCTGGCTCTCCCGTTGTCTCTGAGGAGCAGTTCAACCTTCTCTCGACCCTGGATCTGAGGCAGGAGATGCAGTCCCCGAGAGTTTTCAAGAGCTTCCTGAGTATGTGCCAGGCGAGCCCGGATCCGCCCTAACCCTCCAGGCTCCCTCCTTGAATTCCGGGTCTTGTCGCTGAGATCCCTGTTCTCCGTTCTCGCCAGCGGCCCACGCCTGAGTCCACAGCCCCTTCTCTGAGCCCGGTCCACCTTCTCTGAGCCTAAACTCACTCTCTTTGCTCCCATCTAGTTCTCTATACCCCTCTCTAAGACGTAGTCCCGTCGTCTCTGAACCCCCTCTCCTCTTCCCAGGCCCAGTTTTCCAGGTGCTGAGCGTGTGTTTATCCCTGCTAGGAGAGGTGCTGGTCAGTGTGTACAGGTCAGAGGGAGGAAACGGGGAGACCCAGGGGTTGCTCTTGAGATGAGGTGGGGAGTGGGCCCCACACGGCTGAGGTTTGAGCCAATTCAGACCTGGTCGAGCCGTGTTCATAGGAGTTGCTGGATCTAAGAGCCTGGGGTGGGGGCTGTGGGGTTCACTAGGGTCCTGAGGCCTCAGCCTCCCTCCGGTTCTTCAGGGAAGTCTGTTCCATTCGCTTCCTGCTCACGGCTGTGTCACTGCTGAGCCTCTTTCTGACAGGTGAGGTGGTGAATTCCCTGGGGTCCCAGCCCTGGATGCTTTGAAGCCAAACTAGGCGCATTTTCTCCTATAATCCCTCTGCCCCTTCAGCTCTCTGCAGTCTCCTTCAGAGCTCTGTAGTCCCCCCTCAGACTCAAACCCCTCAGCCTCTTCTTCATTGTCCTTTATGCCAGAGAAACCCTCTTCCCCTTCCTTCCCCTGAGACCACGCCCCTCTTTCTCCAGTGCTCTGGTGGGGTCTCCTGTACCTGGTCCCTCCTTTGGAGAGTGTGAGTCTGGGAAACTGTCCTGGGGTGGGTGGGTGGCAGGCTATGAAACTGGAGATTGAGGGGTGTCCTTTGGGCTGCTGGGAGGAGGGGACAGTGCTGGAAGGCCTGGATATAAATAGATTTCTGAGATTGTGCCCAGAGGTGCTTGATGGTCTCTGAAGAGTCCTGGAAGGTCAGGGGAGGGAATGGCAGTCCTCAAAAGGAAGGCCTTTTGAGTTTGGCTGCTCTCAGACTGAAGTGGGACAAGGGAGTGGGTGGGAACCGAGCAGCGCTATATTTTGTCCCTCCCTCCAATAGGAACCTGCGATGCTGACTATAAGGTGAATGATGGCACCCAGGGTGTGGAATTGGGGGACTCAAAGATGCTCCTGTGGAGGGGCTTACGGGAAGTGTCCCGGGAACAGGGGGCCAACCACACTGTGCCAACCTCCTGCCTGCAGCGAGTACCACGAGCGTGTGCGCACCCAGGGGCAGCAGCTGCAGCAGCTGCAGGCCGAGCTGGATAAACTCCACAAGGAGGTGTCCAGCGTTCGCGCAGCCAACAGCGAGGTGAGCCCTGACGCATCCTGCTCTTACAGCCAGGACCTAGGGGGGTCCGCCTGCTGCACAGCCCCGTTCGCTGGGTCCTGAATCTTAAAGCTCTGCCCCAGAGCCCCAACTTTGTGATTTCTCTCGGGGCCACAAAGTCCGTACCAGACAACTATAAAACCAGCCCGCAAGCCCCGTCCTCCCTCTTTTCAGAGAGTGGCCAAGCTCGTATTCCAGAGGTTGAATGAGGACTTTGTTCGAAAACCCGACTATGCGCTGAGCTCTGTGGGTAAGACCCATGGACACTGAGAAACTGAGACCCAGAGACGGAAAGACGCACATTGACATAGACCTATGCCCATGACTGACCCTAGGAGTCCTACCTCAGACAGACCCTGACCCAGCTGTTGGTCCGACCTGGGAGTCAGAGTGGTTGCTTCTCCCCTGTTCCAGGAGCCTCCATCGACCTAGAGAAGACATCCCGTGACTACGAGGACGCAAATAGCGCCTACTTCTGGAATCGCTTCAGCTTCTGGAACTATGCGCGGCCACCCATGGTTATCCTGGAGGTGGGCCTGGAACACGGATCCCAGAGCCAGATGGGGGTGGGACGCTGGAGAAAGAACCCAATAGCTCTTTGGAGGTGGGACCTAGCAGAGCCGGGGTGGGGACGTGGCCTAGACGGGACCCTGCGGGGCCAATGGGCCGGGCTGAAGGCCGGACCTGACTTGACTGAAGTTCCTTTTGCTGAGAAACCTGGCAAGAGGTGGGAACTGGGGACTGGGGAAGGATCTAAGCAGGTGCTCGGGCTGGAGGTGGAGGACTGAGCCAGGCGGAAGTCGAGCTGAGAGCGCTGCCATTGTGAACCCATGCTCAGGCTGGAGAAGGGCAAAGTCGCTCGGTCTGCGGATTCTGATCGACTGACTCTCCTGTCCGATTGTAGCCAGATGTGTTCCCTGGGAATTGCTGGGCTTTTGAGGGCGACCAGGGCCAGGTGGTGATCCGGCTGCCGGGTCGTGTGCAGCTGAGCGACATTACCCTGCAGCATCCTCCTCCTAGTGTGGCACACACCGGGGGGGCCAACAGCGCCCCCCGCGATTTCGCAGTCTATGTGAGTGGGACTGAGGCCATGGAGGTGGGGGGATTTTGCTTAGAAAACACCAGGCACTCATGAAAACTGGTGCCAACGAGTCTTCGCTTGTGCATCTATAAACTGGAGATACCATTTGCCTGTCAGGGCTGCCATAGGTTATAAGTCATTACAACTATACCCAAGTACTAATTGTGGTTTAATGAGCGCTAACTCCGTGCTTTATCTCCTTACATTTACACAACTTATGTCCCTTGTACAGATGAGAAAAATGCTTAGAAAGGGGACCTTACTTGCCTAAGATCACACAATTAACTGCCTAGACTACAAATTGCAGCCCAGTTTCTTTGAGCCCACATTCCACAATACACTATCCCAACACCAAAACATAAATAAGAGCATGCATACAGCTAACAACACATACATAGTAGGTCCTCCAGTTGCTTTCTCCACCTGTGCCTCACTGTTCCTTCATTCACTCTTCATCTACCAGGGCCTCCAGGTTGATGATGAGACGGAAGTTTTCCTGGGGAAATTCACCTTCGACATGAAGAAATCTGAGATTCAGACTTTCCACCTACAGGTGTGTGTTTATCTCTGCCCATGAGGGTGCCAAGGGAGTGGGACAGGGAGGGAAGATTGGGGAGGAAGGCAGTCCTTGGCACAATCCATTTGTCTTCCCAGAATGACCCCCCAACTGCCTTTCCCAAGGTGAAGATACAGATTCTAAGCAACTGGGGTCACCCCCATTTCACATGCTTGTATCGAGTCCGAGCCCATGGCATGAGAACCTTGGAGGAAGCGGGGGACAGTGCCACAGGGGGGCCCAATTAAACATGCAGAGTGGAGGTCTGTGCTGAAAGAAGCTGCAGCTGGATCAGTGCTGGAGGGTCTGTTGGGAGCTCTGGTTGCCTTTGGTATATAAATATGATATTGGGTCTACCTCCCAATGCATCCTCTCTTTTCTTGGACAAGTCCAGGTCAATATAGTTGTAGCAGCTCATGTTTGTGGATGTTTCCATGTAAAAGAGATGGTACTGTGGACATTAAAAACATTATCCAACTAATCCTCACAACCACAGAGGGGAAGACCACTCAAGGTCATTTACCTAGGGAAGAACAGCACCACAGAGGCACCCAAACCCACCTTCCTCCAGAGGCCACCCTTTTAACTGCAGAGCTGCCAGTCAGTCTGAAGCCATGCTGTGAACCTGTTCCTACTCCCAGTCTCTGGGAAAGCCTCCTTTCCTTAGATAAACATTCAAAAACTGAGACTTGAGAACCTCTAGGAAGCATCTAAGTCAGAAGTGATGCAGGCCTGGTAGTTCCTACTCAGATTATCTTCACTGAGACCTCAGTGCCCAACTCAATACCAGGCACAGTACAGATGGTCTAGTGTTCACAAGTCTCTGCCCTCAAGAAGCCTGATAGGAAAGAGAGGATGAAACGGCAATTTATTTACTGACCCAAGAATTCTTCATTTAAAAAGTAGACTTAGAGGAATAAAAGATAGAGACAGTCATCAAAGGATTCATGAGTTCTACCTGGGCAGAGCAGAAAAGGGTAACCAGTATCAGCAAAGACACAGACAGCATCTTGGCTGTTAAAATCCTTCCCCATGTGTTCATGTTTTGGAAGAATATATACACTACTAGGGGCCCGGTGCACAAAAATTTGTGCACTCGGGGTGGAGGGAGTCCCTCAGCCTGGCCTGTGCCCTCTCACAGTCTGGGACCCCTCAGTGGATATCCTATGATGGCCCCAGTCTGCCAGGCGCCTTCTGTGTGTGTGTGTGTGTGTGTGTGTGTGTGTGGCCACTGGGGACCTGCCCCCAGCCGCATCAGAGGCTCGGAGCA
>PVJC01035129.1:0-18390 GCA_004026665.1 Murina feae
CCTGCGCCCTCAAGTTATTTGTGTATTGAAAGAAATGTGCTGAGAACTAAGGTTTTGATCTTTGAAGAAAAAGTGCCCCTTCTTTTTGGCTTTGATTGACAGCATTCAGGGTAAGCCATCTAAAAGAAGACCTGATGGCAACTCTGGTTGGGTGGGAAGTCTGATTTACAAAGTATAGTGCAAATTCAGAAACAGGGCAGTCGATAAAGGCCATAACACCAAGGCTGTCCTAGGGCCTAAGCTGCAGTCTGTGTATGGGTGGTCCATCGAGGTGTTAGGTAAGGAATGAGGGAGAGGGAATAATGGGAGCACAACCTGCAGCTTAAAGTCAATACCCACTTGCAGTTAGAGAGGAAGATGTTCAGGATAGAAAGGGAGGACAGGGCTAGTTGCCTGTGAATGAAGTTGGAGGAATTACAGAGGGTGGTGGCCTGTGGGCATGAGCAGGAATGGATGAAGCAGAGGGGGTGCAGGATGAAGGCAGTGCCGTAGCAACATTAGCCTAGAGCATGTGAGACCAGATCAAGGGAAAGAATGCCAGCATTTTTCAAAGTGGCTCGTGGTAGTAAGTTAGGCAGCTGGTGATCATTTGCAGTGGTAACAGGGAAAGACAAAAATAAATCAGGGAGTTCTTTAAAAGAAGAACTAAAATTCTGAGGAGCAATCTGGATAAGGAGATTTAAAAAGAAGAAGAAAAAAAGTAAGATGAAGCCACGGTAACCGAAAGAATGTCACAGACTGGGAGAAGCAGAGATGGAGTCATTGAGGCAGGAAAGAATTCATGTGCTGGGACTGCGACCACAAATAATCACCTTTTTTAAAAAAAAATGTATTATATTGATTTTTTTTACAGAGAGGAAGGGAGAGGGATAGAGAGTTAGAAACATCGATGAGAGAGAAACATGGATCAGCTGCCTCCTGCATACCACCCACTGGGGATGTGCCTGCAACCAAGGTACCTGCCCTTGATTAGACTGGAATTGAACCTGGGACCCTTGAGTCCGCAGGCCGATGCTCTCTATCCACTGAGCCAAACCAGTCAAAGCCAAATAATCACTTTTTGAAAGTAAAATTCTATCATTACAAATATGTTGGAAGACATTTAAATATGTTGCAGTGTGAGGTATGTTTTTTCAAATCTAAATATTCTCTTTTAACTACAAATGATCTACTAAACTTAAGCATCTTCTTTATTGTTGTAGAGAATGTCCTGGGATTCTGTCAGGAAATCGTGGAGCAATGGAACAAAATGCAAGAAATTCTTTAGGGAATGGGAGAAGATGGCACTTTCCATAAATACTGAGTTATCTAAATTTGACATTCCCACCAGCAATACAGGAGGTTGTCTGGCACAAGAATTCAAGTCATACTGCCTGCTGGGCCAACAGATCAGACTTCAAGATAACTTCAGGAATGAAAAGATCCAAACTTCAAACGGTGGATTCAGAAAAGAAAAAATAATGTGCACCTCACTGAAATCAGAACCTTATGTATATCTAAGATGAGGTTTCTGGATTAACAGTCTGAGATAAATGCTTACCTAGGCAAGAATGTTATCCACCAAGCTGATGTGGAATCTCACTGTCTCCATTGTCTGTCTCCTGCCCCCAAGCAAGACACAAAATCACTGGGAACAAGTTAACGCAAAGAAAGCTCCCCTGATCCAGACTTGAGAAAACAAAGACCCAAATAGAAGGGCTCTGTGCTATTAAGTGGTTACTCTGGGCAGGGACTGTCACCCTCCACATAAAGGACATGAAAATGCAGCGAACCCAGCTTCAGTGTGGTGTTGCATGCTGAAATAGCTCCCTGGAAGGCATGTTCCAAGTTCGTGACCTTAACTAAATTACTTCTATAAAAGATGGTTTTCTCCTCGTTAATTTTAAAATGCATTTATTTACTCAATTGTCCATAGATACATATTAGTATTTTAGAAACAAAACAAATAAAAGAATTATTTGAAAACATAAAAAGCTACATATATCTTTCATAGAAGACCAAAGTTCTCTTGTTTATCCAAACATTTCTGAGGAGTGTAACTAAAAATTTCACCTAAGATCTACCAATTAGTTCTCTCTAATTGTCTTCAGTTAATTTTTGTATTCAAAGTATAGGCTTAACTTTATTCACTGGGAATTACTTTTAAAAAATAAGTTTTTTCACTGGGCTGATGTGGCTTCATGGCTGAGGCTCAACCTATGAACCAGGATGTCACAGTTTGATTCCTGGTCAGAGCACATGCCCAAATTGCAAGCTCAATCCCCCGTAGGGGACATGCAGGAGGTAGTTGATCAATGATTCATTCTCTATCATTGATGTTTCTCTCTCCCTCTCCCTTTCTCTAAAAATTCTTAAGTTTCTCTGTGTCTGCCATAGGTGTTCCAATCATGAGTTATATTTATTAACGAAGTAAATAACACACTATGCTAAACTTCTAATACATTTATCCTCAAATTTGACTTCTTTACACCATAAATCTCCTAAGATATAGTTTTAAAAATTATTTACCGTTTAAGGAATAGCTTATTACTACTATTGTAAACAATACTTTTAGAAGCAGCACAATGTTGTGAAGTCAACTGATGATCTAGTTTTTAAATTCCAAAAGATCTAGGCAACATGGGTCTAATGCCTTTCTGTGAAAGACGGTCTTGGAAGGTAGAAATTCTACAAGTATGTACATTCATTAAGTGACACATTACTCTCCTGCAATAGGTACATCGAAGGAGTAGAATGACAGAAGGTAGTGGAGAGAGGAATATCGTCCCATATTTTGTCAGGAAACAACCGGTACCTCCTTATACTATTAAGGAAGAAGTAGGTTACATAAGTAGCCTGCTTTTGCGTTACATGAAGAAATGCTAGGGAAGGATACTCAAGAAAAAAAAAAAGAAAATGATAAAGTCGAGTCAAGACTTAACTTTTTTCTCTACAGCCTTTAGTACCTTTTGAGTTTTCTACCCTGGGCATGGATTACCTGTTCAAAAATCATTTTTGAGTTACCTGATTTATAAGTACAGACCTTAATTTCAATGTGACTCAGTAAAGGTAGGTGGCGGTTAATGCTCAGGAACATTGCAAAGCAATGAATACTCAGATGTAACTAAAACAATCCCTTCCCTCAAGATGCCCAAGCCAACGTGAGGCAGAGTGGCCAGCAGATTGTTGATACCACCATGGAAACAGCAGCACTAGGAGGAGAACAGTGTAAGAGCATCCAGGGACCGGGAACGTTTCCCAGGGGGTTAGGACCCACACAGGGCACTTGTCCTGCTCGTAACAGCCCATGTGACGGCAAACACTGGGGAGTAATGAACAGGTGCAGGTGTGCCCAAGATTACACCTGTCAGCTCTGGGACAAAAGGTGAGCTGGAGTCTCAGCCTCCTCGGTTTATCCCCAACGGGACCGGCCCCAGAGTCATTCTGTGTGTGCATGACATGAAGTGAAGGGTTTAGGAGGTGTTGGTCCAACAAAGGGTGGAGATGTTCCTAGAAAAAGCAGCAGTGGCAGTACTGACAAAGAAGGGGGCCTGGTGGGAGAATCATCACAATATTTCCTGGGAAAAATAAGCAACTGCCGAGCCTAATCAGCAGTGGGAGCAGAAAATGGGAGACAGGTTGCAGATTTCCATGTGGTTAAAGCAACAAATCTTACTGTGGGCAGGGAAAGAGGGAGGGGAGCCAGGATGATGAGCACGCAGGACAGGCCGGCAGTCAGAGCCACCATTGTGGATTGCATGCCTGTGACACTAGGGCACGACCAGCACTGTAACTGTTTTCATGTGATACTTAATCACGTTAATCCCATCCTTTATAAACAGGAAGACATATGTTAAGAATTCAGATATGGCCCCATGTGGCTTAGTGGTTGAGCGTTGACCTATGAACCAGTTTGATCACAGTTTGATTCCCGGTCAGGGCATTGCCAGATTCCCAGTGTGGGGTGTACAGGAGGCAGCCAATCGATGTTTCTCTCTCTTCATTAATGTTTTCCTCTCCCTCCCTCTCTGAACTCAATAAAAATATATTTTTTAAAAGAATTCAGATATGGAAAGAAACTTAACCAATGTCATAGATCATGGAAATGACAATTCTGATATTTGAGCCCAAGACTCTTTGATTCCTAATCCAGACTCCAAGTTTCTAAACGATTACATATACCAGAGAACATAGCATGGAAGAGGGCTTCTCCCATAGTTCTGCGCAAAATAGTAATACTGTAATGATGCTTGCAGCTAATAATTACTGAGGGTTAACAGTGTTCTACGCACTTTTATTGCATTTTTCAGTTCATCATTAACAGCGTCTTCCAGGGAGATGCCGTTATTACTCCCATTTTACAGATGACAAAAACTAAAGCACAGAGAAGCTAAGTCATTGGCCCAATTTCCCACCAGTAAGGCTAGAGAATATAACACATAAGGATTTATCTTGTCATTTTCCTATAGAAACTTCCTGTAGATAATAATGAACATCCATAGGACTTTATGAATAAACTATTATAAAATGATAGCGTGATTCCCTTGAAATAAGTGGTCTTATAAACATTTTATGAGAGTGACTCTTAAAGCAGTACAATTCTAAGAGGGGCAGAATAAAACAGAACAGTATATATGTTTATTCCATATCCTTGTCACATGTGAGTTCTCCATCATGCTAGATTAACTACAGATGTAGGCTTTACATTTAATGTCTGAAAAAGAGAGAGGAAAATGGAGTGGGCCAAAGTCTAGGAGATGTAAGAGGTGGGCAGTAATGTTTTTATTACACATATCTTTGTTTTCAACTGCTGAAATCAATATTTTTTATTGGTCCTTACAGCTAAAATAAAGGAAAATGCACCTTCGAAATTCATTCAGATACACACATTATACTACTGAATACATACATGCTAAATATGAATACTATGTCATTTATGAGAATGAAGTAAATTTTCTTTCATTCATAGAACAGACATTTTTTTCCTGTATACGTAGAATTGTCTATTTATTACTTAGAAAGGGGAAGGGCAGTTTAAAACAGAAGAGTTGATGAGCCAACCTGTGAAGCAACTATCGTTCTATGTAATTGTGAGCTGTGGGTTTAACATAATATTTGTAGAAACACACCACCTCTTATACAGAGCTTACTTTAGGCTGGTTACGTTTCAAAGGAAATTAAGCCACTGGGTCACATACTGTGAGTCATAAAGTAATCTGGAGAAAGTGCAGAAAGGATAGAGGGTTACTAATCACGTAAATGTTATTAGATGATCATTGCTTTCAAAAACATAAGCTACCTCAGAGAGGATACAGATCAGTATTATTTTATTATGATCAGGTTATATAATTTTACTTATTCATGCTATCTACATGGGACGCAGATTACTATTTTTTTTAAATCAAAACTCTCTCAAAGATGCCTGTTAGGAAGGGTGACGGTTGGGGGGGGGGGGGGGGACTGCAGGCGGTGTGCCAGATTCAAAGGCTCCAGCCGTGGGTGGGTTTCCACTACATCTTAAAGCAGGAAAGGCCCCACGTGGCCCACTTTCTCCAAACACCATTCACAATCGCCCAGGCCGAGCGCTGGGCCCCGGGAGGGGCACGGAAAACATGAAGGGCATCTCCTCCTCCGGCTAGGACTTTCAATGTCTCATAACAATAAAGTTGAGTCAAGCTTTGGGAAACCGGGACGCGTACACCTTCTGCAACTTGACGGAAAAGAGTTCAACTCCCAGCCCCAAGCCTTCTCGCCCCTAGGCTGGCTCTTTTCTTTCAAGGATAACTATGCAAATTCCCCTCTGTCCTGGCCCTGGCTGGGCGCAGCGCTGAGCTATTCAGAGCTGCGTTTCCAGCTCCGGTCCAATGCTTTCATCATGAATGCTTGAATGAATGAGATGGTCTTGCTTCTGCAGACTGACTAACTCAGCACAATGCCCGAACACATTTTTCCCACGACGGTATTTCGCATTCCACCTACCCATTTTTTGACACGTGCTTTTTTTCTTACAATGTATGCAATAAAGGATGTATTTGTACGCATATGCCCACAGCCACGGGTTGCATCCATTAAGATGTTTTCAATATCTTATTTGTTACCACTTAGCCAACAAGCGAGCAACGCTGGGATGACTTAACCCTATGGGCAGAGTGAGCGATGGAGCTGGCTTGTCCGTACACAGAAAAGAGAGTTTCTCTTTCTCTCTTGGCATCGACACAAACTGTGAATATTCGCTCCGGGGGTCTGACCTTCCCAAACCTTGCCGCCGGAGCCACTGTACCCGCGCCGCGAGGAGCAGGCGAGTCCTCCCTTCGCCCATGGCTCTCTCACTCCGGAGTGACCAAGGTCTGAACCGGAGCCGGGAACCAGCGGGCTCTGGCCCCTGGACACCCCGGGCACAAAGAGCGCAGTTGGGAGCGCGCGTCGGTGCCCCAGACGCCGCCTGCGGTGCGGACCGGTCCCCTGCGGGACGGCGGGCTAGGGGCGCGCTGCTCGCCGCGCCTCTCTCCACCTGGGCGGCCAGCGGCCCGGGGGAGCCTGCCCGTCCCGCCGCGCACCCGCACGATGAGCTTCCTGACGCAGGACAATGGGGGAGACCCGGGAGAACGCTTTCCCATTCATCCCGCGCCCCGCACTCCGCTAGCCGCGCGCCCTGCGCGCCGGAGCCCGAGACCAACGCCGGGCGGCGCACCCCCTCCCCCCGGCCACCCCGGACGCCACCCCGCGAGGCGCTTCTCAACAGCGGTCCTGGCACCGCAGAAGTCAGTGAGCGGACCCCAGAGCCCGAGGAGTGTTCAGCCGAAGGTCGGGGGAGGGGGCTGCTGCCGTCAGGGGCTGCACCCCCGAGAGGGGTTCCCTCTCTCGCTCCCGCCGGGGAGACGCTCGCGGGGAAGCCCACGTGCCCCGTCCTCCGGTGGGAGGGGGACGAGGATGCGCGCCCCGACCTTGGAAGAGACAAAGCGCGGGGCTTTGTCCCGCACCCACCCCCTCGCTGGGCCGGCCCGGCTCACCTCTCTGCTGGCACCGCGCCGCGACCCAAAGCGCAGAGGCCAGGAGCGCGACCCCCGCGCCGCCGCCGCGCATCTCGCCGCCGCCGCCGCCGCTCGGGGCCTGGCCTGCGACCGAAAGCCGGACCGACCGCGCGCACCCGGACTCGGTGCCGAGCCGAGGCTGCCGCTTCCCCGCGGGGCACCCGCCCCGGCGACACACCCCCGCCCACCCCCGACCTCCGCCACGCCCGGCCCCGCCCGCCCCGCCGGGCTGCGAAGACCCCTCCCCCAGGGAGGCCGCCCGGCGGTGTGCACGGCCCCCCGACTCCAGATGGCGTGGGGCTGACCTGCGGCCGCGCGGGTCGGAGTTGGGAGGGGGGCGGAGACAGTGACCTGGAAGGGGGAGAAACGGCTGCAGTGGCCCGGAGGGGTGCTTTCCGAGAACCTCTTTGCCCTGTTGACCCAGCCCTACGATAGCTCTGCAGCCCCCCCACACACACACACACACTCACACACCACCCGCCCCCCGCCACCCCCGCGGGCTCCGGGTCCCCCGCCGTTGGGCCCCGCTGCAGCTCCGACCAGCCCGCACCTTCCACCTCCCCCACCCGGAGGGTGCTCCGGGCGGGGGCCAGCCTCCTCCCTGGGAATGGACCAAAGCTTAGCTAACCCGACGGCGGCCTGGGCCCTGGCCTAGAGCCTCTTCTCAAGAGGGGGAATTCGGGCTTAGCTGGCCAGCCTCCCCCCTGCGCTGTTGGAGTTGGTGAAGATTTTTCTAAAAGTGTGTTGTAACTTGGTCCCATGTTTTCTAGGGAAGGCAGGAAAAGTCGCTTGGACTTTATTATTATTGTTGTTGTTGTTGTTATTAACTTACACCAACTGCTCCAGAAAGAAGTCTCATACTTTTTTTGAAGATTAGTTTTAACTCAAGATTTCAACTGCTTTGTTGGTTTTTAAAATAATTTTCTCTGATTTTCATTAAAATTGTATTCATTACACTTTGCAGATTTCACTCTCTCACAATACAAACACATAGGATAGTAAAAGTTCCTTTTACAGTCTCACTCTCTCATTTTGCCTTTTTTTTTTGATAGGAAGATAATTTTATTTCATTGTGTTAATCAATTTGACAACTCTACCAATTCCAGTTTTTCTAAAAACACTTCCTGAAATCCTTAATAAATTATCATTATAATATAAGCAATTATTTTTTTAAATCATAGAAGTATATAATAAGTAGAATTTGGCACTTTAAAAATGATGCAATATAGTTGTCTGAGAAGAAACACATCATAGTAACAAACTTAAAATATAGATGTTTTCAACTAGTAAAATATTAAAGCATTAAGTATTTATCAAATAAATGATTAAGTAAATTTAGTATTAAACAAGTTATAAGTATTAAGCATTTAAATATTCAAATACAGAATTGTAAATATTTCTACACTGAAATAACAGAGGTTGTATGCACACCTCTATACATATCTTTCAGTGTCCTAAGTGCATTCTTGTAGATTATCTCATGTGACCTTCCCAGTTCTATAGGATAGGCAGATAGTTAGCCTTATGTGAGACCAGGAAATGAGTTCAGGGAGTTAAGATCCTATCCAGCCCTAGACTCTGATCTGATTTGGTCCCTAGTTCCCTACATAACTTCCCTGAAATCATGACAATGAGATCAAAGGCAACAGGGGAATCACAAAGGGTTATCTATCTCTCTATATCCTGGGCTTCTATAAATTCAGTCTGAACTTCAGTTAGACCTTATCTTTCAACTGCAGACCAGGAACTCACACTTGTGATTTCAAGGGAAGCAAAGGGTCAGCACACTTAGAGAGTGAATAGGAAATGCAAGTGTCAAAACTTTCAAGTTGGCACAATTTGTCACATTCAAGATTAAGCAGAAAGATTTCAGTGGAAGAAGAATTTCAAAAGCCAATGAATGAACAAGCTTGGATGAGATGGAACATTAAAAATGTCACAATTCTATGTGTCTTGCAAAACCCAGCAGTACCAATTTTCCCATTCTGTATCATGCTGGCCTGATTAAGGTAAAAATGATACAAGAATGTTCATGTTTTGTGATAAAGTAGAATTTCAGCTCTACTAGGCCCACAAAGATGCTTGCTTTGAAATCACCTGTAAATAAGGAACAACAAAAATGCCTAAATGCCAAGCAATAGCTAAATGGCTAAGTAATTTATAGTAAATCAATGTGATATGCTATTTTGTAGCCATTTTTAAAATACAAAAGTGTAAATTTGCATAAAACACTGTGATATGTTAGGTGAGCACACTTTGAGCAGTAAATTCCTGGTTCACTGTCCTCCATCTTGCCTGTGTATTGGAAGCAAAGGAACAGCTTTAAAAAATACTGCTGCTGGTCCATAACAGACTCAGACATAGAGATTCTGATTCATTTGAGATGGGGGGAAGCCTGGATATCCAGATGTCTTAAGACTCTAGGTAATTCTCATGTGCAACAAAATTTGAGAAACATTGAGCTAAACTGACCAGCTCCTGCATGGAAAGCAATTCAGTTCTGGTCATTGGTTGCTGGGAGGCTGGATGAGCCAATCCTAGAGGATGATGGTCACAGGCAAGCAGAGGAAGGACAGCCTGACACCCACATAGCAGGGATCCAGCCCATGATACCCAGAGTATGGAGCAGGAGTACTCTCTGCAGGCTTGGTGCAAGTAAGTTGTCCTATAGGTCTAAAAGAATTGAGATTCCAAGCAGGAACTTGGGCACGGGAGCACCACACCAGGATTTGGGTGCAAGGTCTGGGATATACAGCTATAGGCTTGGTTACTAAGGAAAAAGGTGATAGTTCAGTTACTAAAACTGGGTTCCTGCATCAGAGTCTGTGCAGGACAAGGCTAAAGAGACTGTGTGTAGGCTAAGCTTCTTAAGGTCAGTGACAAGAAATAAAATGTTTAGGAGACTAAGTCTTAGGCCAGAGGAGAAGACAAAGTAAGCAAATTAGGGGTGGTAGGTCAGATAGTTGTACCTCAAAGGGGTGCACATCCTAATGGATAAATCCTGGGAATATAATATGCCTGATGACAAAATACAGATGTGATTAAACAGGGACTTTTTTTCATAACTTTATATATTATTTCATTCATAGCAATAATATGAAGCAACTGGAAGCAAGCCATGTGTCCGTCAGCAAGAGAGTGGAATTAAAAATTGTAGTCTGTTTTACAATGGAATATTACTTGGCAATAACACAGAAAGAACCATTGACTCGGAAAACAGGGATGAATTTCAAAAACATTATGTTAAGTGGAAGAAGCTAGACACAGCAGAGTACTGTATAATTCCATTTATATGAAGTTTAGCAACATGCAAAACTAATCAAAAGGGAACGATGGCTGCCTATGGAGAGACTGAAGATTGAGTAGAAAAGGAAAAAAGAGGAGCTGGGACAACGGAAATGTTCTGTATCCTGAATGGGGTGTTGGTTGATGGGTATAAACATTTACCGAAATTCATTCAATTATATGCATTTAGGATTTGTTGCATTTTTCTGTATAAATAAGAATCTTGAGATGAGATGATTTTCCTGAATTATCTGGGCAGGCTCAGGGTGGCAGGAGAGTCAGAGGAATTCAGTGTGAGAAGAACTCAACCTGCCACTGATAGCTTAAAGGCAGGGAAAGGGGACCCTGAGTCAAGGAATGTGGCAGCTTCCAGGTGCTGGAAAGGCAAAGAAGCAGAGCCTCCAGGAAGGACCAGCTCTGGGGACACCTTGATTTCACACAAGTAGACGTCCATTTGCACAGCTGACCTCCAGAATGGTAAGGTGATAAATCTGTGATGTTTGAAACCACTAGATGTATGTTAATTTTAGCAATAGGGGACTAGTACATAAGGTAAATACTCTCTCCCAGAAATCACGTGTAGATGATGTTATGGGGGGAAATAATGCATAGCTATATTAAAATCTAGGTAGATACTGAAGTTTCTATTTGTGTCAGTGATAAAGAAAGGTCAGATAAAGAAGGAATTTGAGGATATTATGTGAATATAAAGGAGAAGAGGAAAAAGAATAAAAAGTCAAGGGAACCCACTAAATAGGAGAACCTATTTGCCAATGATACATCTGATAAGGGGTTAATTTCCAAAATATATAAAGAACTTATACAACACCAGGAAGATAAACATCTCAATTAAAAACTGGGCAAAGGACCTGAATAGTCCAAAAAGGACTGCTCAATGTCATTAATCATCAGAGAGATAAAAATTAAAAACACAAGAGTGAAGGGGAGATGGCGATTCGTGTACCTGTGAGGTCCCTCAGCCTAGCCTGCACCCTCTCACAATTCAGGACCCCTCAGGGAATGTCGGACTGCCGGTTTTGGCCCGATCCCCACAGGCTAGGCCAATGGACCCACCGGTGCACAAATCCATGCACTGGGCCTCTAGCATGCATATAAGATCTTTGGTTAATCTCTTCCTGCCCTCCACATTCTCCTTCCCTCTGACATTCATTAGTCTGTTGCATGTTTCCATGCCTGTGCGTTGAGCATCTGCCCCCTAGTGGTCATTGTGCATCATAGCTACCTAATGGTCAGCTGGTCAGCCAGTCAGCCAATTGGCCTGTTGCTTAGGCTTTTATATATAGAGATATGCATAACTCTTGGACACAGACAATAGTGCAGTGAAGACCTGGGGAAGGGGAGAATGGAGTGGAGATGGTCAATATGACAATAATGTTTTGCATTCAACAATATGTAATAATGTTGCAGTTCTTGTGTGTGTGCTATGTTCCAAGCATTGTGAAAAACATGTTCTATAAATGTCCCAAAGTGGCAAAAAGTAATGTAAGCTACTAAATATAAACATAATTCAGCTACAACAACACAAGCTAATTGGCCACCTTAAAAAAACAGACAAATTAATTGGAGAGCTATTAGGAGGCAGAAAGAATGGGGTTCACAGAATCCACAGGAGCCTGAAGGACAAGGCTTGAAGAACACATAAAAACCAAGAGAGTTAAGATTCTAGGCAATAGGATCATGGCCAAGGTCACCCGCAGAAACAGTACAGCTGAAGGAAACTACAGCATAGTGAGCTGTCTGACGTTCGACATTCAATTAACCTGTTATACTAGTTCAAGATCCCAAACAGAGGGAACCAATAACTGGATCAGTTAAGCTTAAATTGCATGCCCAAGGTGAGGGTAGTAGAGGCATCGCCCCTCTCTCCCATAGTAGGACTTGGGAGTGAGGAAGAGAGAAAAATATTTTACACAATAGGAACCCTTCCCAACCCACACCCCAGTCCAAGGAGAGAACAGTGTGCTAACAGGAGGAGACAACCAAAATAGCTAATGCCTTCTACTGGTTGTCAGGAAGAGCTTTCTGGAAAGAATGAGACTTAATCAGTAGAGACTCAGTATGACTTAGAAAGGCAGAAAAAGAAGTTTGTGAAGAATAGCCTAAGCAAGGAAACAAAGACAAAAAGCAGGACACGATTGGAAGGTAGGGCCACAGGCAGACTGGATGAGAGACCGCTCAGGTCCTCTCAGTGCTGGACCAACCTGGCACCTACCTGAGCACTTGGCCCTCTGCTCTGACCTCTCCTGACAGCTGTTGGAGTTTCTCCTCTTGCTTATTCTGGTGGCCTTGCTGGAACACCCCCTGCCATACTGCTTAAGAACTGGCACCTGAAGCAGCTACCAAATAGCCAATGAGAAAACCCAGAAGTGGGATCCAGTTTATTCCCTGTGGGAAGAATGTTGACTAATGAGAAATAGAAGACAAAAGGAGCCGGATTGAGGAGTGCCTCCTGTTTTTGTTTGCCATGCAGAGTCTGAAGGCCCAGGGTCTCCCTGCAGCCTGCCCCAGAAGCCCAATATTCAGACACCTTCATCAGGCCCCACCTGAGTTCTTGTTGTCTCACCCTGAAGCAGCTTCTGGCATCTCCTCCCTTTCCCGCATTTTCTTCTCTGCTGCCATGGATTTCACTTTTCAAATAAAACATTTTTGCCTTTGCCTCAGCACCTGTGTATGGATATGCTTAGTTAAGAACTGCCTCACCTAAAGGAAGCAATTCATTGAGAAGTGAGTAACAGGTTTAGATACTGTAATGAGGCCACCATAAGTAGGAATGTATCAGGGTGAGGAATTAGAGCTTGAAGCAGAGGTGATGTGAATTTACTATAGAGTCTTAAGCAGAGAAACAATAAGACCAAAGTCTTTCTAAGGAAAATCTATCTGTTAGCAGTAAACAGAAAGAGTGAAATCAAGAGAAATGGGAGGTGGGGGCCTAGGATGTAACAGGGTGGAGGTGGGGAGGACATAGGACATGGTGGCAGTGGGAATGGGGAATGGAGAGAATAAAGTGGGATTTCAAAAGAGGAAACATGACTTAGAAACTAATTGGATACAGATGAAAAAGGAAATTGGGAATTTAAAATTTCCTTTGTGGGAATGAAAAAAATAGGTTAGAGGGGAAGGTGAGCCAATGGGAGAGGAAATAATGCATGCAGTTGATTGTTGTGGTTCGGCAGTTACCAGATAGTCAAATGGAGATGTTAGAAAAACAGCTGGGAATTCAAGACAGATGGAGAGCTCAGTCTTTCCTGCATGATCACAAGGCTGTAGACACGAATGAGCTCACTAACAGTGGGACTGATCAGAGAGGGGACGTGAGGAGCTCCCGTGAAAGCGTGTCCAGGAAAGAGAGCTCCTGGCCGACGGCAGACAACTTCATGAAGAGG
This sequence comes from Murina feae, assembly GCA_004026665.1. Classification (NCBI taxonomy): domain Eukaryota; kingdom Metazoa; phylum Chordata; class Mammalia; order Chiroptera; family Vespertilionidae; genus Murina; species Murina feae. Next base: position 13,700 of record PVJC01035129.1, read on the forward strand.
ACGTGCAGAATTGGTCCAGTGAAGGTCAACGTTATAGCAAGGAAATCTGGAGAAGGAGAAAGCACCAAGGAGGAAGCCATGGCTATGGTGAATACTCCAAAAAGTTATAGAGAAGTGACACTCACTTTAATAGGCATTCACGACGTCAGCTGCTTAAGCCTCACATGCAAGATAAACATTATTTCCTCAACAGAGGCTCAGAGAGATTAACCAACTTGCTCAAAGTCACTCAGCCATAAAGTGCACCAGTTAGTTTTTGCTATGTCACAAATCAACCCCAAATTGAATGGGTTAGAGCAAAAATGATTTCTTTTTCTCAAATGATTCCATGGGGTGGTGGTTGGGCTGGCTTGGCTGGGTGCTTTTCCTGCTGGTCTTCCTGGGTTCCTTCATGTGTCTGCAGTCACCTCCAGATTAAGGAACTAGGTGGTTTAGGGGAGCCACAGCTGGGATGCAAGGGGCAAACACCCAGAATTTACCATTGTCACAGAATGCTAATAGGTTTAGCGAATTATAAATTAGAACAAAGTTAGAATTAGAACAAAATATCCCAAATAACAGGAATTCATAGCAAATCTAATGATAGCAGTCACTGATGGCACATGACAATGACAATTATTAGACCTAACAGCTATTGAGCATTTGCAGTGGGCCAGGTTCTGCTTTAAGGGCTTTTGTAGATTATCTCATTCAATCTCCACTACAACCCTGTAACTCAGGGGTCCAAGCTGATGGAGGCTTCATTTCCACCGAGGCAGCAAAAGAACATTACCTGCTGGATCTTAAAGTTTCCATTTACATTTATTGGTCAAGGGCAGTCACTTGGCCATACCTAATCTCAGTGGAATCCCCTCATGTGCTTCTAAGTAGAGGAGAACCAGAAACTTCTAGAGAAATTGTGCCTATGACAACAAAGAAATTCTTCTGGACTATGTTAAGCCATATTGGGCAAGGACACCGATATAAGAATCCCAGCTGAGTGTGTAGAAGTGTAGCAGGCAGTTAAGACAGGCATGAGCAGAGCAGGAATGATGGGCCAGGTGCAGAGATCAACAGGGTGGGTGGCCCCGGGTGCCTGGCAACAGGCAAAACTACAAGCCCTTGCACCAAAACTCCCTTAACCATTAGCCCCTAGAGATGACATCTAGGCCTCAGTTGTATTTCAGCTCCAGGCAGAAAAAGCAGGTGGAGCTATATGATGGCTAATGTCAGGACCAGTTGCAAAGACTAATGACACTCTCCCATAGACACAGCCAATCAGTAGAGGCCATGACCCTAAGGAGACACACCAAAAAAAAGTTCATGAATATTCTATTGAGATCCTCCCCAGCTACCTTGGGTAAAAGCCCTCAGGATGGAGGGCCCAGGCTGCTCTTTTTGTGGAGCACAAGCCTTTCCCCACTTCCTTCTTTCCCCAGGGTGAGTTTTTTCTCTTTCCTCTCTCAAGGTGCATATTTCTCTCTCTCTTCCTCCCTAAACTCCAAGGGCCTTCCTTTTGCTGCAACTTCTTTCCTGAGCCCATTTCTTCTACAAATCACTTTTTCTACCTCTGTGACTTTCTAAATAAGCTTTCTCAAAGTTTGTCTTGGCTCTGAATTCTTCTCTTAGTCAGAGCTCAGGAACTGAGGTTGCTGAACCAAGGTGATCACCTGGTACAGTTTTCCCGCTGCTAACAGGAGATGCAGTGGAGAGCAGTGAGGCCACGATAGGGGTGAGCAAGATCAACCCAAGATAGTATCAAAAGCTCAGTGAAGATGCTTTCCAAAATAGTTGTGCAGATGAAGGATGCTGCAAACCGGGAAGCTTGTTAGAGCAGCTTGGTAGTTCTCCTGAGACCCTCTTCCAACCCAGGAAACTCCATTCTGTGTTGGGATTGGGATGTTCTTTTCCTTCTTGTCCAGACATTCTTTAACTCTGTCCTGGGACAATGTATGTTCAATTCAAGGTGTGGAATAAGACAAGAAAGGCCTTAAGTAACAAGTGACCAGACCAGAGTCACATGATCTCCAGGGCCTGGGTCTCCATACTGGGCATGAGCCAGGGGCTCTGACAGAGATGGTTCAGCTGCGAGTCAGTATTTAATTTAGGCTCCTCATTATGATTCTTCCCAAGGTTTTGCTTTTAGGTTTCCTAAAATAAAAGTTCCAATGGCTACAAAGTTTTCTTTTTTTAATGAAAGAAATCAGCAGGAGGAACAAATATAAATCCAAGAATGAATTCATTATTTATGAATTATCAACATAATGGACAATATTTTCGGTTACAGGTTTCCAAGAGACAGTGCTATTCAAACAGATTCTTCTGTTGACCTTCTGGAGTGCCCAGGGCACAGCTTCACATCTGTGACAGGGAGGGCTTTTAGGAAGAATGGGGACTATTGAGATAATGAGGCCACATTTGTTTGTTTTTTGATTACCTACATTCCTAAGGTATTTAGGGCCTAAATAACCCAGAAGCATGCACCGATTAGATCATTTTACTTACATATCAGATGTTTCAAGTCAACCTGTACCAGATCTTAGTCACTTTATGCCTGAATTCTCTAACAACTACACTAATGCATCAGGAGTAGAGAATGTGAGTTATGCATAGCTCCATACCTCGCACACGGAAAGTTACAATCCTGTAATCTAGTCTTATTTTAATGAGAACCATTGGTGCAAGGCAGACTTCTTAAATTTCAGCACAGACACCAGAGAAGAAAGCAAAACATATGTAGTGGGGAAAAATAAACAGATTTCAAGAGCAAAGCAGCATATGTCTTTCCTTTCTGAGAGTTAAGCCAAAAATGTCCTCCCTTCAAAGCCAGAAGGACAAGCTAAGCAGCAAGGATTCAAAACAAAATAACCCATGTGAAGGAAAGGAAAAGAGAGAGTTGAAAGAAGGTCACATACCACATGTGCTGGTCATAATGTCATGTCTGTTCTAGGGGGAGCTTAATCTACTCCTCTCCCAAATTGCCAGCTCTTTGAGCTGGAGGATTTGCTTGATATTTGTCTTAATTGAATTGATATTTTTCATTAACATTTTGGTTTTCAGGAATGGTTCCACAGGCAATTGCTAGTCATGAAAGGCTAGATTTTACTAGTAATTATGAGATGAAGATCATATATGATTAATTTTACTAAGGACATTAGTGTTCACCAAAGCCTGTATATATGACCGTGGGTAGAAAACACTACTGGTTAAAACCCCACCTTCCTTCTTGCTAACAAACCCTCATCTTATCCAAGTTTAAGATTGTCTGTGTCTAAGGGAAGGCAGCTTTTTCTAACCCAGGAATGAAGTTGGTAAATTCATATTGATCCAGGTAATTCTATTCTGTTTGCCAGTATTGTCTTTGATACAAGCTGGTGATTCAGCTCTTTTTTCTTAATCAATATTATTGAGATATATTTATGAATATAATATAATATATAAGTAGAGGCCCAGTGCATGGGTTCATGCACTGGTGGAGTCCCTCAGCCTGGCCTGTGCCCTCTAGCAATCCAGGACTCCTCAGGGGATGTCAGACTGCTGGGTTCGGTCCAATCCCCACAGGCCAGGCCGAGGGACCCCACTATTTATCCTCTTTCACTTAAAATAATGTATTTGTGTAATTCAGCAGCCTATTCTTTTCATAGTTGAATAGTTTTCCTTATATGCCTATCCCAAAACTTATCAATTTGGGTGACTTAAATTTTAGCTCATATTCAAAAGTTGTTGTGAACATTCAAGTACAAATCTTTGTGTAGGCAAGTGTTATCATTTCTCTTGAGTGAATACATGGAAGTGGGTTTGCTGAATCACAGGGTAAATATATATGAACTTCTTAAAAAGCTGCAGAAATGCTTTCCAACATAGGAGTCCCATCGGCAATATATAAGACTAGAGGCCTGGTGCATGACGTTCATGCACTTGGGCAGGGGGGTGGTTCCTCAGCCCGGCCTGCACCCTTTAGCAGTCCAGGAACCCTCGGGGATGTTCAACTGATGGCTTAGTCCTGCTCCATATGGGGAGCGGACCTAAGACGTCAGTTGGACATCCTTAGTGCTGCCACAGAGGTAGGAGAGGCTCCTGCCACTGCTGCTGCACTTGTCAGCCATCAGCCTGGCTTGTGGCTGAGTGTGCTCCCCCTGTGGGAGTGCGCTGACCCACCAGGGGGCAGCTCCTGCATTAAGCGTCTGCCCCCTGATGGTCAGTGCATGTCCTGGTCAGTACCCTGTTCAGTCAATTTGCATATTACCCTTTTATTATATGGGATTTCCAAGATTTCCAGTTGTTTCAGATCCTCACTTACATTTGGTGTTGCCACTCATTTTCATACCAATGACTCTTGTAGTGGTATCTCAGTGCATGATAACAAATAATATGACATGATATTGAACATCTTTCAAGTGCTCATTTTCTTTTCTTTTTTTAAATTTATCTTTATTGTTCAGATTATTACAGTTGTTCCTCTTTTTTCCCCCATAGCTCTCCTCCCATTTCCCACCCCAACTTCTGTCCTTGCCCCCCCACTGTCCTCATCCATAGGTGTACAATTATTGTCCAGTCTCTTCACGCACCCCCAACACCCTTAACCCCCCAAAATTGTCAGTCCACTCCATTCTATGCCTCTGATTCTATTCTATTCACCAGTTTATTCTGTTCATCAGATTTTTTATTCACTTGATTCTTAGATTCACTCGTTGATATATATTTGTTGTTCA
>PVJC01035130.1:7147-18501 GCA_004026665.1 Murina feae
GCTGGTCCTAATGCCTGTTTTCTAGTGGCCCCCTTGCCTGCTCCCCCATGGTGGCCACCACTGCCCAGCAGACCCTGCTGTGTGCTGCCTGCAGCATGCTTGTCTGCTAGGGGGTCACCACAGTGACCTCCCAGAGATTCCTTGCTCCCCCATGGCAGTGCAGCAGCCCTTGCTGGGTGCTGCCTGTAGTCGGATTACCGGCTCTCTGGTCACCCTGCTTCCCTGTTCTCCCATCACCCAGTAGGCCCTGCTGTGTACTACCTGCAGCCCCCACTTGTCTGCGCCGTGACCTCCAATCAGGCCCTGCTGGGTGCTGCCTGAGGGTCCCCATTGCTTTCTCTCCCATCCCTTGCTTAGCACCCTGTGCTGGCTGATGGGACATGAGCCTCTGGGCACGGGATGGCCATTTTTTAGTACTGGCGCCCGGGTTGATCAGACCCAGGAGCCAGGCATGCTGGGCGCTAAGTACTTCTCCTGCCAACGGTCTCTTCTCAGGCCTCAGCCATAGGGGCGGGGGCTGGGCAGCCGGTTCCCCGAACCTGCGACTGCCACCATGGCCTGGAACCGACCTCGGGTCACCGAGGCTAAGTTTCTGCCTGTGCATACCCTCCTCGATTTGTCTATTTCCAGGCCGCAGCATGGGGGCCTGCTTGCTCCTCCCACCCTGCTCCTCAGGCAGGACCAGTTTGCGGTGGGCCTCCGCCATCTTGGCTGCGCTAATTTGCATACAGCCACTCTGATTGGCTGTAGGCGTCCCGAAGGGACGGTTAATTTTACTATTCCACTTTTATTAGTTTAGATAGATATATATATATATTTTAAATTTATTTCAGAGAGGGAGAGAGAGATAAAGGCATCAATGATGAGAGAGAAGCATATAGGCTGCCTCCTGCATGCCCCCCACTAGGGATTGAGCCTGCAACCCGGGCATGTGCCCTGACTGGGATTCAAACCATGACTTCCTAGCCCATAGGTCGACGCTCAACCACTGAGCCACACTGGCCAGGCAGTCCACTTCTTTTCGGATGTGTTACTTGCCTCTTTTGGGGGGAGGGGACAGCATAAAGCATAATTAAAGAGCAATTAACGGGTCCATGTTGATTTAGTTATGTGATTGATTAATGTGGTATGAAGCCAGTACAGCCTCATGGAGAAATCCATCCATCCATCCATCCATCCATTCATCTGATAGCATTCAGAATCTGTGTGTGTGAAGAAATCGGAATACCAAGGTGAACAAGATAAAAACCCTTGCCCTCGAGGTACTTATTGTCTGGACGTGGAGACAGGTTCAGTGGAAAGTAAGGATTAGGATCTAGTACGTGAGTCTGGAGTTCCTGCGGAAGGGTTGGAGCCCAGCCTGGGGGTGTGAGGGAAAAGGTGACGTTCGAAAAACAGAGTCAGGGAGACTCGCAAGGTGACTACATAGTAGGCACGCTTACGCCAGAAGGTCTGCGTCTGGACGGATAGAAGTGTTCATATGTTTTTTGTCCAAATGCCTAGCCCCTTCCCACATCGCTAGAATACAAGTATCAGCTTTCAGCGCTTTGGGCCTTCTCCTCGGGCTGACCTTGATCCGACTGGCCGGCTCAGATCTGTCTGTCCCGGGCTGCTCCTCCATCCTGCTCAGTGGGGCCCCTCCAGCTTGCTGGGTGCGACAATGCGGGGGCATCTCCACAGAGCTTCAGCCACTTGCACTTGGGGCCGGGAGCTGCGCCCTGAGGTGTGAACCCTTGGGGTCCCGCATGTGCTCTCACCTTTCCAGTCCATCCTGCTCATCTCAGCCAAGGTGTCCTCTCTAGAAACACTCATCTGCTTCCAGTCCTTCAGAGTGACCTTGTGTCCCTAAGGATAAAATCCAAACTCCGCCCAGCAGCTTCCGAGGCCAGCACGTGCGCCACGCTGGTCTGCACGGCCCCTCTGGCCGGCAGCGGCCCTCACCTATGAGGTTAGTTCCCCCTGGTGCACTTCCCAGGGCCTCGGTTGAATTAGTTTCTACTCACCATTTGGGTGCCAGTTCCACTCTTGGTCCTCAGGAAACCCGCTTGGATGCCTCAGGTGAGCTCTGCCATCGCCCCTGCAGCTCTCCCATGGCGGTTGTCTCATCACCTGAGCACCTGCATCGGTTGAACAGCGTCCGCCCCACATTCATGTCCACCCGGAACCTCAACGTGACCTTCTGTGACAACAAGGTCTTTGCAAATGTATGTAAGGATTTTGACGACGTCATACAGGACTGAGTCATCTAAACCCAATGACCAGTGTCTCTATAGGAAGAGAAGACGCAGAGAGACACACGGAGGTAGAGATGGGAAGATGGAGGCAGAGATTGCAGAGATGCCCCTACAAGCCAGGAACACCAAGGGCTGCTGGCCACCACGGGGAGCTGGGAGCGAGGCTTGGGTCAGATTCTCCCTCTGAACTTCCAGAAGGAACCAATCTGGTAGACATGTGGGTTTCAGACTTCTCACCTCCTGAGCTGGGTGAGGCTAAATTTGTCATTTGAAGCCACCTGGTTTGTGGTCATTTGTTACGGCCACCGCAGGAAATTCATACACCCCGATCCTCGCTCTGGGCGTCAGGAAGAGAGGTGCCTTACTCTATTCTTCCCCTTTGTAGTCTGAGCCCGTAACATAGTGCTCACCACATAGTAGGCAATTCATAAATCTTTGCTCATCAGTAAATGGGCTTTAGGCATTCACAATGCCTCGAAATGTCACCCCAAGTCTTCCACAGAGGGATTTCTTTTGGGGGGAAGGCGTTAAACCATACCCTTTACCAGATCATCAAAGGGAAACGGGTTGCCAAAAGCTTGGGAACTTGTGCTTTTGGTGGCGAGTGGGTTAGTGATATGTGGGGGGATGGGTGGGGCCTTGACAGTCTCAGGGGCTGTCCCCACCTGCACGCTCTCCTCCTGAGAAAGGGGGCCTCTCAGGGACCAGAGGCAACAGTGTGTGGTAAGCTCTGCAAGTCCTTTCTCCCATGAATGGAAATTCTTTCTCCATCTGAGCCTTGTGACGGGCCAGACAGACAGCCCTTGGCCCGAGGTCTTGGGCTTCTCACTTTGGGCTCTGTTGACAGGAAGGCGGGCTTCCTGTGCAGCCGAGGATTAATCTCTCCCTGGCTGCTCCCCCTGCTGCTCACGCCAGTGGGCAACCAGGGCTCCCAGACCAGAACTCTTCTTGCCAAACAGGGTGACTTGAGAACATGTCTTTTCTGTTGTGTTTTGTGAAGTTTAGCATTTAGTTTCCTAGGACAGACTCAACACATCACCACAAAGTGGATGGCTTAAAGCAACACCGTTTTATCCTCTCGAATCCTCTCGCCGTTCCAGAGCCCAGAAGTCCTACCCCGAGGTGCCAGCAGGCAGCCCTTGGCCTTCCTGGTATGTGGACCCAGCACTCCGTTCTCTGCGTCCTTGGCCTTCCTGGTATGTGGACCCAGCACTCCGTTCTCTGCGTCCGTTGTTACATGGTGTTCTTCTCCCTGTGCACAGCTGAGCTGAGCAGTGCTGGCGAACATTTGAAAGTTTAAAAAGGATAGGATACCCCTAGCTGGTCTGGCTCAGTGGATAGAGCATCGGACGTGGAACGAAAGGTCCCGGGTTTGATTGTGGTCAAGGGCATGTACCTCGGTTGCAGGCTCCTCCCCAGCCCGGGGCCTGATTGGGGTTCCTGCAGGAAGCAACCAATTGACGTGTTTCTCTCACATCGATGTTTCTCTCTGTCTCCCTCTCTCTTTCACTCTCCATAAAAATCAATGGGACAATGTCCTCAGGCAAGGATTAACAAAAACAAACAAAAAGGATACAATAACCAGAAGAAAATCGAAATGCCAGAATTCAAGTGAAAACACCGAGGACTTAGTAATTAAACCCTCAACATTTCAAGCAGGTAGAAAACTGACATGGCAACGTAGGGTCGAGGAATGAAGTGCTCGGGCTGTAAGGAAAGGGACAGAGGCCTTCACTGGCCTCTTGCAGCTCTCCAAGCGCCCGAGAAATGTGAAAATCATCCAGATCCTCAGGAGAACCGGTGAACTATCGTGATAGTTCAACACTAGTTCAGTTCTTGTGGGCAGCGCATCCAGGAGGGCCATTGCTGGTTTCACCCGATACGGAAAAGCGACTTACTTCTTGAACGTTCTCAGGTTCAGAAGTACCTGCATACGCCTCCTGGCTGGGTGTGTGGAGTCAGGCAGTGGCCTTCGGATGTGCACACTAGGGTTTGAACACCTGAGCCGTCTTGACCCCCAGGTGTCTGAGGGGAAGGAAGAAGGATGCCCAGTGACACAGAGAAGTGGTCCCAGCCAGCAAAGCCCAGATCCTGCCCACTCGCTGAAATTGTCCGCTGGGCTGGCTCAGATGTGAGGTGGACGGTACACTGTAAATATATTGCACAGATGGATAGACTTGCACTAGAGTAACTGCGCTGGAATGCTCTCCCTGTTTCGCCTCTTCTCCACCAAAAATTTATTTCTCCTTAAAGTCGGTGCTGTTGCTGCGACTTCTAGGTGGTGGCTGAGCTAGAAGTCCAAGGGCAGTGTTCACTCCTGGGAGGGCAGAGGCTGTCAGGGGCTTAGGCTGTTTCTAAAAAGGGCCCCCGCAAGGAGTGAGATGAGCTGTCAGTTCAGCCAAACACCTGGTTGGATTTCCGTTCTCAGCGTTGACTTTCACAACCATTCCTCCATCCTGTTACCGCTCAAGACTGCCTCAGCCCTCGGCCGCCCCTGGGGTTCGCAGTAACCTGAAGGAAGAGGAGAACCAGGCTGGTGTCCAGAGCTGCAGGGGAGTGTCATGAGGTCCGGTGGTCGCCATGAGAGCTAGAACTTTCTGAAGGAGACCTACATCAGCAAGGAGAAGGCTCTTCCCCCACCATGGAGTTCCCATCCAGCTCTACCCCCATCCCCCACATGGTAATTCAGATTCAGGACTGAGGACCCTCAGCAGGGAGACATCCTCTCGTCCTGTGACCTTCATCATGAATTCTGAGATGGCTTTGGGAGGTCCCAGCCCATCTTTTCCTGGTAGGCTCTCGGCGTCATGGGGCAGGCAGTTGTACGTTATTGCAGTTGGGTAAGTAGGTCAGGGAGACATCGAAATCACGTCCTGCCCGCCTGGGGCAAGGTGAAGCCTACATAAGTGGTACTGCGGGGCTTAACCTCGAGCCCGTTTCAGTAGATGGGGACGTACAGGCACACGCTGATCTGGGTGGCAGCTAATCTTAGAGAAAATGAACTGAAATAGTAACCAGCGAGACCTTGGCGCCAGCTTGCCTCACAACTGCAAGTTCAAAATAGCCTGCCTGGTGGCTCTCATTCGTTCTGCTTCCCAGCCTCCCCACCACCTTCATTCAACGACGGGCCTCTGAGAGCAGGTCATGAGACAAGGCCGGGAGACTCCAGCCAGCGCTGCCCTTCCAGGGCTTGCAGTCCTCTGGCCAAAAAAAGACAAGAAAACCAGCATTTGGAATGCAGAAGGTGATGGATGCTGTCAGTGCAGGGATTGTGACATGTGACCCACCCTTCATAACCCGAGTTGACCTACAGGATGGAATCTGCATGTCATTTACACCTTGGTCACAGTCAAGAATGTCCATGCTGCCCAGCCAGCGTGGCTCAGTGGTTAAGTGTTGACCTATGAACCTGGAGGTCACATTTCGATTCCTGGTCAAGGGCACATGCCTGGGTTGCGGGCTTGATCCCCAGTAGGGGGTGTGCAGGAGGCAGCCGATCAATGATTATCATCATTGATGTTTCTGTCTCTCTCTCCCTCTCCCTCCCTCTCTGAAGTCAATCTACTCTAATAAAAGAGTAATATGCAAATTAACCATCACTCCAAGACACCTAAGCCACACCCTGCAGCCAAACCACACCCACCAGCGAATCAAAGCAACTATGCAAATTAACCTAAGCAAAGATGGTGGTTAATTTGCATACACAGGAGAGCGAAGACTAAAGACAGCATAGAAGGAAGCCAAGTGATGCAGAAAGGAGCCAAGCAGTGGAGAAGGGAACGGAGCTGAGGCAGTGAGGACGGTGAAGAAGGGAGGGAGAAGCAGGTGGCGGGGGGACAGCTGAGGTGGCAGAGACGGGAGTTGAGGCGGCAGAGATGGGAGCTGAGGCAGGCTTCACTCTGGCTCAGGAAGCCCTATTCTTACAGGAATCTTCCTGCAGTGGGCTACTAGTAACAATAATAATAATAAAAGAATGTCCACACTGAGCTTCTCACCTTTTGGGTGATAAGAGCTAAATTCCTGAGAGCCACATCATATTGGAGATAGTGCTATGGGATTGTAAGAAAAGAAAGGCCATTTCTCCAAGGGGAAGCCACAACGTACTCAATGCTCATCTGTCAGGAGGCTGGGAAGCCCAAGGTCATGTCGTGCTGAAGTGAATGCTGAGACCTTAAAGATGAGCAGGCATTAGCCAGATGAAGGGAGAGGACAGAGTGCTGTAGGCAGAGGGAAAAGCGTGAACAAGGACCCACAACTGAAAGGTGCCCATTCCTAGAGGCTCCCCCACATCCTGTCCTAGGTGCTGGGAATGCATGGGTGACCCAAATAATATGAAGCTCTCGCGCTCCTGGTACTGGCTGGCATCATAGTGGTTGAGTGTGGCTGGGACAGGGAGTGTGAGGCTGATCTGTTGGGCAGGTGGGTGGTGAAGGACATTGTGTGCATGCTCAAGTGTTTGATCCTGAAGTCAGTGGGCAGCACTGAGGACATGGACCTGCGTTTGAGATGGATTGTCCCAGCTTCGTAGGGGTGGTCCCCTCTGGTGGAGGGCAGGGGGCACATTGCAGGTGCCTCCAGGATGGCTTGGCTCACGGTTGTGGCAATGGGGAGAAGTGTTGGTCTAGGAGGCACTCGCTTTCATCTACCTTGTGTGTGTCCTTCCTCGGGTGTGAATGTGCACACATCCGCAAGGAGGGTGTGAAGAAGAAAGGGAAAAGTTGCCAAGGGTCATACCAAGTTCAGCTTTCAGGAATCTGTTTTTGAAAAGATCAGGAATATGAGTAGGTGTATGAATGAATGAATGAATGAATGAATGAATGAACGAAACACACAAACTTTGCTATTTGCTGCCACATTTGCTTGTAGTTTATAAAGGGCCTGCATACTGGCTCTCTCAACAATCCCACGGAACCGTCCAAAGGATGAAGGAAACATGGGGGTCGAGGTGAGCTGGTCTAAGTCCTACTTTAGCTTTTTTTCTGGTTCTTACTTCCCACTCCTGTCCCTCTGCCCACAGAGGCCGCGGCAAATCATTTTTCAAACCTATTTCCACTTCTAAGCTTTTAAATTATGAATGGAGCAAAGGTAGTGTTTATTCCAGTCACATAGCAATTTAGAGAGTTGCCACAGAAGGTGTCATCCTCTGTTTTAAATTCCTTATAAACGAAGGCCGGACACGCTTAACTTTGCAACATTATGTCTCTCTAGGGCTCTTGTGGTGGCGTTTCCAGCGCTAACCTCCCCTGATTCTAATGCACGTAATTTATGCAATGGCAAGTTGCTTTGGTTTCTGTCTGGCTGTGTCTTAATTTGAGCTGATTTTCCCGTTAACAGGCTGCTGTAATGTCTGGCTCTGTGTTTCCAGCTTTGCTTTACAATGCATTTTCAGACTTTAATTAGGACCCCTGTTGGCGAACTGGCCTGGGCCTGCCCAGATAGATCTGGGGGAAACAAAAGAGGCTTTCCAAAAAGCAAGACCATTTTATTCCTTATTAATTAGTCCCTGCCAAACGGAGACAGAGGTGGGAGGGGGGAAGGTGACAGGCAGGTCAGCTCAGAGGGCTGCGTGGGATGTGGTTAGGGTTTTATTTGCAAGGGGTGCAGTCAGGGTTCTCCAAAGACTTGGGAATAAAGGAAGTGAGATTGCTTCTGAGAGTTAAGCTGTGAACTTGATCACATGGCGGGGCAAGAACTGAGCCCTGAAGACATCAGCTTAAGCAATTATGTGGAAAGTGGACTAACGTGTTTTTTCCAATCAGACGACACGGGCCTCTTTCTCTTCCAGTTTTGTTTGTTCGTCCACCAGATTTGGCTGGAGCTGCTCCATCCCAGCAAGGCGCCCTGCTTGGGGCTGGAGTTGCAACTCTAGGTCCCATCCTCACAAAACCCACAGACTGGGAAGGAGCTCAGAGCTCCATCTTGCAGTAGAAATGTGCTGCTGCTGTTTCCAAGGAGACGGCATTGCCATGGCTAAGGAGAGACTGCTCTCAGGAGAGTCATGAGAAACGGGCGAGCGCGGTCAGAGTCAGGATCGCCGTGTGTTTTTGGCACTGCCCAGGTGTATCCACTTGGGCTGCTACAACAATTATGACAGAGCGGGGAGCTTAAACAATATTCATTTATTCTCTACAGCAAGCATGTTACACTCATGGCCCATGGGCTACATGCCTCGTTTATTCAGCCTGAGTTAGTTAGTTTTGGAGTTTGACATGCTTGCTCTACAGTGTTGGAGGCTGGGAAGTCCAAGGTCAGGTTGCCAGGGTGGCCAGGTTGCGCTGACGGCCTCCTTCCTGGTTGGCAGATGGCCGACCCCTCATTGTGTCTTCATGTGGAGATAGAGAAAGTGCTCTGGTCTCCTCCTGTTATCAGGGCACTAATCTCATTGTGGTTGCCCCACCCTCTAAACCTGATCACCTCCCAAAGGCCCGACCTCCAAAAACCATCACATTTTTAGGGATTTAACACGTATTTTGGGGAACACAAACATTCATCCTGAAGCATTAGGGGTGAAGAAGTGGTGGTCAGCAGCCTCTGAGCATCCCAGACCCACTGGCAAAGTTCAATCCACTGTGGACAGAAGTCCCTTAAGCTTAGCAGGTGAAGGACTTTTCTTTGATCCATTTGATGCCCTCAGTTAGTTAACTCCACACCCACCAAGGCAAACTTCGGAGTCTGGCTTCCTGTGCAGTTTTCCAGCAAGAAGACAACATGGACCACTGACGCGCTGGTTCCTGTGCCCATCCCCGGGGGTCAGCTGGTAAATGGGCGTTCTGGTGTCTCTCTTTCTGGCTCCCATGGTTGTGTGGAAGTAAGTCAGGCTTTGGAGCTGACACCACCGAGGGTGGGTCTTGGGACCTCCTCAGCCTAAGGCCAGTGAGCATGGGGGCAGGAAACAGGCATCTGCAGCCCCACGGGAGTCCTGGGGATGGGCAGGTGGAGAAGGTGCAGGCACCACAGGAAGGTATGGCTCTCATAAGGGCTTTGATGTCAGATGAATGTTTCCATTCTAACATGAAGAGGCTGCAGAAGTCAAGGTCAAGGCCCATCCTTCTGGGGAACAAGGAAAGACGGTGTGACAGTCTTCAGAGGATAGGTAGAAATTTGGGGAGGGAGGTGAGGGGTAAAGCTCCCTGGGCTGAGGTACGGCAGAGCCAGGGTGTTGTGTGTGGGATGTGAGATGATCCAGGAATCAGGGTCCTGTTGAGGTGAACGCTGGGCCTATGTTGGCGGTGTATTAGTTTCCCGCAGCTGCTGTAACAAATGATCACAGAATGAGTGGCTTAGAATAACAGACATTTATTCTCACAGTTCTGGAAACTAGAAGTTAAAAATCAAGGTGTTGGCAGTTATGCTCCCTGGAAACTCCAGCGGAGGTTCCTTCCTGCCTCTTCCAGCTTCTGGTAGCCCCAGGCACTCCTTAGCCTGAGGCAGTATAACTCCAGTCCTTGCCTCTGTCCTCACAGGGCCCCCTTCCCTCTGTGTGTCTCTGCATGTGGCATTCTTCTCACTGTCTCTCTCCTTATAAACAGCAGTTATATTGGGTTAGGGACTCACCTGTAGCGAGTGCCTGAGAAGGCACATGAGCTATTTGTCGGCTGGGTCCAGTGGCCTGGGAAGGCACATGAGCTATTTGTTGGCTGGGTCCAGTGGCCTGGGAAGGCACATGAGCTAATTGTCAGCTGAGTCCAGTGGCCTGGGAAGGCACATGAGCTAATTGTCAGCTGGGTCCAGTGGCCTGGGAAGGCACATGAGCTAATTGTCAGCTGGGTCCAGTGGCCTGGGAAGGCACATGAGCTATTTGTCGGCTGAATCCAGTGGACTGGGAAGGCACATGAGCTAATTGTCGGCTGAATCCAGTGGCCTGGGAAGGCACATGAGCTAATTGTCGGCTGGGTCCAGTGGCCTGGGAAGGCACATGAGCTATTTGTCAGCTGAGTCCAGTGGCCTGGGAAGGCACATGAGCTATTTGTCGGCTGAGTCCAGTGGCATCAAGCAGAGCCACGTCCTGGAAACATACTGTGCCAGAAGCAGCTATGTTGTTGGCCTGACCCTTAGCTCAGGTGCCAGGGGGTGGGTTTTGTTATCTAAGTTCAGCCAGGCGAAAGGAACAGACGCGATGATCCGGGCTCAGCCAGGAGTGACAATTACAAAGAAGCCACAAGATGAAGAGTTACAGCTTGATCTTTAACCATGACTTTATGTAATTTCCTTTGTCTTAAACTCCAGTAAAACTTCCTGGAATCATGCTGTATGTATAAACGCCCTGCACCAGCTCGGGGTCACTGTCTCTCCACCTGGTCCCAGCTTTCCCTACTCTTTCTGTGTCTGTCTCTTTTTTTTTCCTTTTCTCAGTCCCCAGCAGCCCCTATTCAGGAATTCATCCACTCTCTAGCTGTGCTGGTTGCAGTAAAGAGAGAAAACTTATACTCACCCTACTGCACTGTAACCTCAACTAAATGTCTCTGCAATGACTATCCTATATAATAAAAGGCTAATATGTAAATTAACCAAACAGCAGAATGACTGGTCGCTATGATGCACACTGACCACCAGGGGGCAGATGCTGAACACAGGAGCTGCCCTCAGGTGGTCAGTGCGCTCCCACAGGGGGAGTGCCCTCAGCGAGAAGCCAGGCTCACGGCTGGCAAGCGCAGCAGCGTTTCCAGGAGCAGAAGGTAGTCGTTGAAAACCTAGGGTTGGGGGATGGCATGTCTCATCAGCGTGCGGTCCTGGGTTGGGAGAGTTAGCCTGGCATCTTGGAAGGTCACTGGATTGACTTAGGTGAGGGACAAGGACCATGTGATAGGCACCATCAGGAATGGGAGGAGCTGACGGAGGAGTTAAGGGGCGGGGCTCAGACCTCACCTCCCAGTGGGAGGCTTGTCAGAGAATCTGTGATCACCTTTACACTGCCCTGAACGTGAACATAAAGAATTATATTTTAGCCCTAACCTGTTCAGCTCAGTGCATGGAGCCTGTGGACTGAAGGGTCCTAGGTTCAAGTCTGGTCAGGGGCACATGATTGGGTTCTGGGCTCAGTCCCCAGTGCGGGGCGTGCCAAAGGCAGCCAATCAATGATTCTCTCTCATCATTGGTGTTTCAACCTCTCACTCCCCTTCC
>PVJC01035131.1:7354-18530 GCA_004026665.1 Murina feae
CCCTGCAGGCCTGGGTCCCTCTCAACTGCCCTCCCCTGCAGGCCTGGGTCCCCCACAACTGTCCTCCCCTGCATGCCAGGGTCTCCCACAACTGTCCTCCCCTGTAGGCCTGGGTCCCCCCCAACTGTCCTCCCCTGTAGGCCTGGGTCCCCCCCAACTGCCCTCCCCTGCAGGCCTGGGCCCCCCCAACTGTCCTCCCCTGCAGGCCTGGGTCCCTCCCAACTGCCCTCCCTTGTTGGCCATCTTGTGGTGACCATCTTTGACCACATGGGGGCAGCCATCCTATGATGGTCAATTTGCATATTATTCTTTTATTAGATAGGATAGGGAATGCTAATAAGACTTGAAGCCACAATGAGCCATACTAAAATCTGAAACACTTCTAAGAAATATAAATAAAAATGTAAATAGCAAAGTGTACAAAGCAAGCTTTGATTACACACACACACACACAAAATAAAATCAAACTTAATTCACTATTTTATTTTTTAGTGATACATCAAATAAAATCACCATGGAATAATTAACCTTTTAACAGATTTTTTAAAAGATCTAAAAGCCATCTGAACAACAATCTAGTCCACACATGCAATCCACACTCTAAGCCTATACTACCTTTAGTGTTAATGAACTTTGTTTCCAAGGCTAAAGTGAAACAATGATTAAGAATATGTGAAAAGTTACAATAATGCCAGAGAGACTTCTGTAGGATGATTCCTTAGCCAAATGATCTGACATGTCCAACAATTAACTTTTAAAGCACTTAGAAAGGACAGGAAGTCAGTGTGGCTCTAAAGATATATGTGTCCAGTATCTATGGTGGTTGCAACAAAATACTTTAATTCAATACACCTTTACCTGGCAGGTTAGATAGATAGATTATAAAGAAAGTAATGGAAAATTCCCATTGAAATCTTGGAATTTACCCTCCTACCTCTCTACTCAACAGATGACGGTCCAATGATAATTTCAAATACACTATTAAATTTGGTAAGTGCAAACATTCAGCAAATCAGATGCTCTATTTTTGGCAGATCTGCAGTTGACCCCAACCCTGACAGGAAGCTAGTGGTATAGTCACTCTATTTTTTATTTCCCAACTGCTATAGATTTCTGTTGACTTTTCACTCTCTACAAGTCAATCATCACTCCCTGATCGTGTACATGTCCTATTTGACAGATTATCTTAATTAAATGTTGTGCTTCCATCTGTCAAATGCCAAATAACTTACTCATTAGGCGTAGAGATCTATTGCTTCATTAGTTGTTTGTTGCTGTTGTTTTTAATCTACTGCTACATGTCCAACTAGGAAGATAAAAATATAAGTATGAAAACCTGCCAGTTAAGCAACAACCTATGAACCAGAAGGTCAAGGTTGGATTCCCAGTCGGGGCACATGCTCAGCTTAGGTTGTGGGCGCAATCCCCAGTGGGGAACGTGCAGGAGGCATCTGATCAATGATTCTCTCTCATCATTGATGTTTCTCTCTCTCTCTCTCTCTTTCCCTCTTCCTTCCTCTCTGAAATCAATAAAACTATATTAAAATATGAATACAGTGCAGTATTAGTACAAGAAAATACAAGCACATGGATAACACAGAATAAGGTTAAGAAGTAGATTCATTTACATGAGAGTATAGTCTGTGATCAAATGGAATCACATATCAATTGTGAAAAGGTAAACAAACAAAACAGTGTATAAGAATTGGCAAACCATTCAGAGAGGGAGAAAATTAGATCCTTACTTCATGCTGTCACATTATAAGGTTCCAGGTGAATTAAAAGAGTAAAACATGAAAAACAAGACTCCAAACAAATTAAAAAGAAAACGTAAGAGACTATGGTAGTTATAAGCATAACTTTGGGGTGTACTTCTTAAGCAAGGAATCCATAAAATAGATTATATTTGGCCACATAAACATTTAAAACTTCTGATTGGCAAAAACGTTAAAAGCCAAAGCCAAGCTACCAACTAGAAGAAAGCATTTCCAGCATTTATAATAGACAAAGGATTAATAGCCATAATCACAGCAGAAAGCCCATATAAATCAATAAAGAAAAAACCCCAAACCTAATTGGGAAAAAAAGGTATGAACAGAAATTTTACAAAAGAAATGCAATTGGCCAATAATTACATGATAATATGCTCAGCATCAATAGCTACCAGTCATTTTTTTCAATCAGACTGATTGAAATATTAATAGAGAATTAATAACATCCCATTTGGGAGAAGACATGGAGAAACGAATGCTCTCATTACCAGGTGAAGAGCACAGGTGGCTACAACCCTTTCACGGACACTAAGGAGGAAAGCACAGAACAAAGCTTCGCACTAAGAAGCAGGACGCTTCTGCCTGACCCGGGGCAGAGAGAAGGATTCCTGTGCCCGGAACCCACCCTGGGAGGCAGTCTCTTGTCCAATCATTCACAAAATTTTAACTCCCTCTCTTTCTCCTCAAAGCCTTCAGTAAAGGGGTGATTTTAAGGCCACATGCTTTGGGTTTCTGCTGTTTTGTTTTATGAAGCACACAGGTATTTTTTAAAACTTTATGTTAGACTTTAAAGACTCCTAGACTATAATCACAGGTGCTGTGTAATTTTCACTGGAATTTTATAAAGAATTTAAGGGCCTAAAATAAGCAGATTATCAGTTGTGAATACCAAGGACCTCTGGATGGGTTACTATCCCTCAAAATCACTACATGCACCTACACAGCATTTATATTATATATATAAAACCCTAATATACAAATAGACCGAACAGCAGAACAACCGAATAACCAGTCCCTATGATGTGCACTGACCACCAGGGGGTGCGCACGGAACATGGCAGGCGATGGCCGCAGAGGGATGGTGGAGCAGGTGAGCGCCAGACCAAGGTGGGGCGCTGGTCACTGCCATCAGAGTGAGCCTCTGATGGTTACTGAAAATTCTTTGCTCTTGCACACCATGGTCCCACATGGTGCTCACACCTGCTGCTGGTGCTGGAGATGCCACTTGCACCCGCTGCCGGTGCCCAGCGCCGGCCCCGACTGCTTGGCGCCACCAGTGGGTGCGAGCAGCAGTTGCCAGCCCCAATCACCCGTCAGGGCTTCTCCAACTCCCCCTGCTCCTGAGGGGCAATCAGGGACCGTAGCCGGCTCCTGCACCCACTGCTGGTGCGAGCCCCGCTCTCACCCGCTGCCAGTATCAGCCCCACTCTCACCCGCTGCTGGCGCCCAGCACTGGTCCTGATCGCGCAGATTCATCAGTGGGTGCAAGTGGCAGCTGCCGGCCCCAATAACCCCTGAGGGCTTTCCCACCTCCCACTGCTCCTGAGGGGTGATGGGCTGCTACCGCTCACACCTGCTGCTGGCCTTGGTCCCAACAGCTCCACACAGTCAGCGGTGGGAGCGGCCCCGCACCATCAGCTCATGGAAGCGGCAGGAGTGGGGCTGCCGGCAGACAGGGGACTGGGGGCCATAGCATGAGGGGCCGGATAAGGGCACAGAGGATGAGCCGAGAACTAGCCCTGTGCCCACCTCAGCTTCCAGGTACACGAATTCGTGCACTGGGCCCCCCAGTAGTCAGATAAAAACCAGCCCCTCAAAAAAAGCCTCCCAGTTCCAGGGCAATGCAGCTGCCCCCTGGGGCATCCCTGGAAAAACAGCAGGCCTGAGACATGCTGCTGCAGAGCACTGGGCCATCACATCACATCCACAACCTAAGAATCTTGCTGAACATTTCACAATGATGTGAGGAACAAGTACAAGCTACTTAGATTAACAACAAAACACACAAAAAACTCTTCAGAAGCTTTTAAAATAAGAGCTTCCAGAAAAGGAGTAGACTTCTGGTTATTCCTGGAGACATGCTGCAACACATGTTAAATCTGTAAATAATTTAGTGCAAAAAGTTAAATACGTATAAGGGAGAAAAGCCTAAATTACGCTAATTAGGAATCTAATTAAACTCATATGCAAGATGTAAAATAACTGGCAGAACACAGAGCACTTAACTGTTATTCTAGAACTCAGCAGGATGTCTGGCAGCCTTCTTGGGGGTCAGTATTAGGACTTAGTCACAGCTTGCTGTTTGCTTTTGTAGATTTCAATACTCACACCTACTAATTTATACAGAAAACATCCTCTGAAAACTGGAAGTGTCTATGTTAAGTCTCTCTATATATTTTTGGTTAAATCTCTACATCTTTTAAACAACAAAATGTCCCTCCTCATTTTCCCCTGAAAACTATGCTTTTCTCCTACCATTAATTATTTAAGTAAACTTAAATACAACACTATAATGGTTGCCAGTTTTCTAAGATCAGCACTTACCAACCTATTCCACATCCTAGTATGTAATACAAAAGTATCTACATAATTTTCAACCCTAATAATACTGACTATGCTACACTAATTTTTGTGTTTTATTTTAAAAATCACCTTTACAAAATAAAACTTTGTCTTTTTCAGATAGTTTCAATATAAAACTATCACTGAAACAGAGACAAGTGTCTGAAGTCATCAAAACAACTGAACAAGAATTCAAAGCCGAAACCAAGATGGCAGCATAGGTGAACACCGGAATTGCAGCCATGCACAACTATTTTAAAACAACAACAAAAAGAAAAAACGGACACCACCCAGACCCACAGGAAGGCTGGCTGAGTGGAAATTCTTCAACTAGAAAGAGACTAAGACTCAGAGGCGGTGCGGAAATAAAGTGCAGAGGTACAGAGGCGCGCGAAGGGGCTGGTGGAAAGGGCTCACAGAAAAGGTTCGAAGAAAGGGCTGGCAGCATTTCGTACCGGAGGGAGGCACAAGCTCCCAACGGCTCTGAACTCCAGTTCCAGGCGAGTTTCTGGGAACTCAGAATCATACGGGGAGGAGCTGGACTGTCTAGCACCGGCTGGCGCCGGGAGAAACTCCAGAGCGGCTTGAGACCCGGTGCCTCTTAGGGCAGGGCTGAGAAGTGGCCATTGCTGGTTGCTCAGCCCTGTAGACTCCCTGAGACCCCACCCCACCCAAGCTGCACGCAGAGGCTTTTGCATATAAAAGGCTGGGAAAACCCAGGCAGAAGCTAAAAATAGCACCTTCTTGGAGATACAAGTGCCAGCGTACCCAAACAACTCTTGCCCCATAAGGGTGTCTCCAGCACAGAAGTTCTCCCACTGTAGACACAGCTGATTCGCATAACCAAGTGGCTTGGATGTCATTTCCTCTCAGTTATCACCTAACACAGAAATCAACCCAGAGAAGCAGCCAAAATGCAGAGACAAAGAAACAGATCACAAATGACAGACATGGAGGAAAGTAAACAACTGGATATAGAGTTCAAAACCACAGTTTTACGGTTTTTCAAGAATTTTCTAGAAACCGCCGATAAATTTAGTGAGACCCTCAATAAATCTAATGAGACCCTCAAGGATACGAAAAAGGACCAACTAGAAATTAAGCATACACTGACTAAAATAAAGAATATTATACAGAGATCCAACAACAGATTAGAGGAACGCAAGATTCAAGTCCAAGAATTGAAATACGAAGAAACAAAAAATATCCAAATGGATAAGCAAAATGAAAAAAGAATCCAAAAATATGAAGACAGTGTAAGGAGCCTCTGGGACAACTTCAAGCATACCAACATCAGAATTATAGGGGTGCTAGAAGAAGAGAGAGAGCAAGATATTGAAAACCTATTTGAAGAAATAATGTCAGAAAACTTCCCCTACCTGGTAAAAGAAAAAGACTTCGAAGTCCAGGAAGCGCAGAGAATCCCAAACAAAAGGAACCGAAGGAGGACCACACCAAGACACATCATAATTAAAATGCCAAGAGCAAAAGACAAGGAGAGAATATTAAAAGCAGCAAGAGAAAAGCAGTCAGTTACCTACAAGGGGGCACCCATATGACTGTCAGCTGATTTCTCAACAGAAACTTTGCAGGCCAGAAGGGAGTGGCAAGAAATATTCAAAGTGATGAATAGCAAGAACCTACAGCCAAGTCTACTTTACTCAGCAAAGCATCATTCAGAATTGAAGGTCGGATAAAGAGCTTCACAGACAAAAAAAAAAGCTAAAGGAGTTCATCACCACCCAACCAGTATTATATGAAATGCTGAAAGGTATTCTTTGAGAAGAGGAAGAAGAAAAAGTAAAAATAAAAACTAGGAACAAATAGGTATCTATCAACAAGTGAATCTAAAAATCAAGTGAATAAAAAAATCTGATGAACAGAATAAACTGGTGAACAGAATAGAATCAGAGGCATAGAAAGGAAGTGGACTGACAATTTTCAGGTGGGGAAAGGGTGTTGGGGGTGCAGAAAGAGACTGGATAATAATCGTACACCTACGGATGAGAAGGGGGGGAGGAGGGAGGTAAGGACAGAGGGTGGGGTGGGAACTGGGAGGAAGGGAGCTATGGTGGGAAAAAAGAGGAACAACTGTAACAATCTGAACAATAAAGATTTTTTATAAGAAAGAATTCAAAGCCTTGTTATTTGTAAATTAACAAAAGTAGCCTTGTCCTAGCTGGTTTGGCTCAGTGGACAGAATGTCGGCCTGCGGACTGAAGGGTCCCAGGTTCGATTCCGGTCAGGCGCATGTACCTTGGTTGCGGGCACGTCCCCGGTGGGGGGTGGGCAGCTGATCGATGCTTCTCTCTCATCAATGTTTCTAACTCGCTATCCCTCCCTCTCCTTTCCTCTCAGTAAAAAATCCATAAAATATAAATTTTTTTAAAAAAAAGTAGTCTTAAGGCAAATAACTGGTTATTAATTTTTGTCAGAGGGAAAAAATGTCCAGCTTGCATTCCAAAGCCTGGTTGTTTTTTAGGATGGGGAGAGGGTAGAAAAAACGAGATTATTTTTATTGTATTTAAGCTGTTCAGAAAATAAATGAGCTAGTTGGTCAAAACACAGCTACTCACTCAGGAAAAGCCAAGCACACACTGCATCAACATGTTTTTCCTCAGGATTTTCTCACAGGATCTGGGACTATAAATACAGTATTATTCCCTATTAAAATATGAAAAGGAATGTGGTTCCGTTGTTTAAGTTTACACTACATTCCTCCAACACGATAACTTGAAGGTTAGCACAAGCTTATTAGCACAGCAAGGGTGGCATTTCATGGCCTACAGTCGGCTGACAGGACACTCAGTCGGTCCTCGCTGACTCGGAAACCAAAACCCAACGACTGAAGAGCCTTCGTGTCAAATCTAACGATGAAAAAGTCATACACTTACTTCAGATTCCTCTCAAAGCAACCTTTTAAGAAAAAAAAAAAGATCAATAAGCCATTCAAACACTTGACTGAATCTTTAAGAAAATCTCCAACAAATTCAGATTGCCAGTTAAATTTCAAAGAGCCAACAAGAAGGAAGGGAAAGAGCTCAGCTGGTGTGGCTCAGTGACTGAGCAACAACCTATGAACCAGTAGGTCACTTCCGGTCAGTGCATGGGCCCAGGTTGCGAGCTCAATCCCCAGGAGAGGGCACGTAGGAGGCAGCGGATCAATGATTCTCGCTCATCACTGATGTTTCTATCTATCCCTCTCTCCCTTCCTCTCTGAAATCAATAAAAAATACTTTTTTAAAAAGAAAGGAAGAAGGTAAAGAAAGTGTCTCCAACTTCAATAAATACTATGATGAGAACTTTTCCACATTATGGACTTTTGGCCTTGGGAATTTTGACATTAGCACACTTTGTAAAACAAACAAATAAACCTAATAAATAAACATTACTACAGTAGGGTTTGCCTGGTTAACACTGCAATTTTAAGAGATACTGACAGAGTAGGGTAAAGAATGATGAGAACAAAATAATTTTTCCATTCATCAAATCATGAGTGATGACGTTCAAAATATAAACATTTTTTCCTTTTGCTCAGTCCCCCCCCCCCCTCAATACTTAAATACTTCATACTCAAATCACTGTCTCATTTTCAAACATTTGCTTAGTGCCCTGAGGAACTACAGCTAGCCCTGCACCTTCTCATATACTAAGTCAGCTTCCTGGGTAATTTTTTAAAATCTTTCTTTGTTCACTAAATAACTGAGACTGATGATCCAAAGGTTAGAAGGAACTTTAACAGGTCACTTCTAGTCCGATGGTCCTCCGGTTTTTTGGTCATACACCATCCTCATGCCCCAGCCTGTCCACAACCAACATCTCTCCGTGAACCTACGGTGCTTTTCCAGCAAGTTCTTCCCCGCTCGCTCCTGGGGAGGCAGTTGCCCACTCTGCATTCAAACACCATCAATGATACAGTGACATCTTCCTAGACAATCTATCCTACTTCTGAGCAGCTGCGCCCCGAAGTCTGTCCATCAACAGTCCCCATGTGATGCCACTGCAGATACCCATTGGTGTTGCCACTCAGAACGAGTCTGTGCCTTCTTCACTCACACAAGAGCCCTTCGCACAGCTGAGAAAACTAACAGTGCTTCCCAAGACAGGTCCCGCGTTCCCTCACCAGGCGAGTCTTCCTCTGAAACACACTTCAGTTTATCTGTCTTCCCTCAGAACACAAAAGAACAAATTAAAACCTTAAAATGATTTTGATTTAATTTTACAGTCTACTACTTATGTAACCAGGCAAAATATTTCAGGCTTGATGGTACAAAGAACTGTTCCTTTCCCAATACGTTTATTTAAATTTTACCTATCACAGAACTAAACAGAGATTTTCCCAAACAAGACAACCATTTCATAAAAGCAGAGCAACTTTCAGAAGGAGAAACTAAGGGAAATCATGGGTAGACCAGCACACCCTACAACATGAGGGGGAAAATAACTAAACACACATTCCCAAGAATAATTTAATTCTTCCTCTTCAAAATGAGCACAGCGTTTCATGGGACTTCTGGAAGGCACTCTGGCCTACCTGCGCCTCTGGGACTGGCCCTGCCATAGTCTTTCTCTATGATTTGGACAGCGTCCAAACAGCAGTAACCATGCAATTTATGTCTGCTGAGTGAAATTAACTAGGGGTAGTTCTGTCACCCATTCAGATAGAATTTTAGTCTCAACTCACAATACTTTTTTTTTTTAAATCTTTATTTTTGAAAGTATTACATATGTCCTCTTCCCTCACTGACCTCTTCTAACCCGCCTTTGCCCCAGGTCCCAGGCCTTCACCACTCTACTGTCTGTGCCCAGAGGTTATGCACATATACATAAAGTTCTTTGGTTGATCTTTCCCCTCCCACCCACGCTCCCCTGCCTTCCGTCTGAGATTCCATGCTTCTATGTCTATTTCATGCTTCTATGTCTCTGGATCTATTTTGTTCATCAGTTTATTTTGTTCATTATATTCCATATTTGAGTGAGATCACGTGATACTTATCTTTCTCTGACTGGCTTATTTCACTTAGTATAATGCTCTCCAGGTCCATCCATGCTGTTGCAAATGGTAAGAGTTCTTTCTTTTTTACAGCAGCATAGTATTCCATTGTGTAAATGTATCACAGCTTTTTTATCCACTCACCTGCTAATGGGCACTTGTGCTGTTTCCAAATCTTAGCTATTGAAAATTGCGCTGCTATGAACATAGGGGTGCATAGGAATAAGTAGTAACTTATCAACGAGGAAGCCTGGCAGATACCACCTGCTGCTCATCAAAAATAGGACAAAATGAAGTTCATGCCACTTGATAGGAGGACACAATGAGACAGCATCATTTTCTGTGCTATTCTTGCCGAAGATGTAAAACCTGAGTTTAATCTTGAGAACATCGGACAAACCCAAACTGAGGGACATTCTGCAACATAAAAGGCCTATAATCTCCAAACATATCAAGACAATGAAAATCCAAAGAAAAGCTAAAGAAGACTTGGCAACTAAATGAAAACCGTGATTCTAAATTGGATCCTTCTGTTCTCAACAAAAAAGGAGGATATGGGGAGTGGGAGACTTTATTGTGGCAACTGGTCAAAGAGGGGTCTGAGGAGTACTGGATGGTAATGGTGTGGCAACATTCAATTCCTGATTCTGACGGTTGCATTGTACTTGTAGACAAATGGTCTTACTGTAGGAAACACACACCAGCCTATTCCTGAGTGACGAAGCATCAGATGGACAAGTTACTGCCGAAGGTTCACGGGGATGGGGGTTATAAACATACAATATTTATAACTTTTCTGTTTCGTTTTGTTGTTGTTAACCCTCACCTGAGGATATTTTTTCATTGATTTTAGAGAGTGAAAGGGAGGGCGAGAGACAGAGAGAAACATTGATGTGAGACACATCGATAGACTGTCTCCTATATATGTCCCAATCAGGGCTGGGGATCAAGCCTGCAACAGAGGTACGTGCCCTTGACCAGAATCGAACGCGTGACCCTTCAGTTCAGCTGACGCTCTAACCATTGAGCAAAATGGCTAGGGCTCTGTTTTTGACTCTTTAAAGTCTGTAATG
Source organism: Murina feae (assembly GCA_004026665.1). Taxonomy (NCBI): domain Eukaryota; kingdom Metazoa; phylum Chordata; class Mammalia; order Chiroptera; family Vespertilionidae; genus Murina; species Murina feae. The sequence continues at coordinate 17,755 of PVJC01035131.1, forward strand.
CCCTAGTTGGTTTGGCTCACTGGATACAGCACCAGCCCAAGGACTGAAGAGTCATGAGTTCCATCCCAGTCCTGGGCATGTACCTCAGTTGCAGGCTCGATCCCCAGACCTAGTTGGGAAGGGCGGGGGGGGGTGGGAGGGCCAGGGTGTGTGTGTGTGGGGGGGGAGGGGGGGCCAGGGTGTGTGTGTGTGTGTGGGAATTTATCTCTCTCACATCAATGTTTCTCTCTGTCTCTCCCCATCCCTGCCATTCTCTCTAAAAACTCAATGGAAAAATATCCTCAGATGAGGATGAACAAAAAACAGCAAAAAGGTTTGTAATTATTTTAAATAATTAGATCTCTTCAAAGTGAGAGTAATCTAAATTAATAAAAGCGTAATATTGAAATTAACCATCTCTTCCAGAGGGGTAAGCCACACCCACCAGCCAATCAGAGCGACTATCTGCAAATTAGCCTAGCCAAGATGGCAGAGGCCGCAGCCCAGGAGAAGCTGCACACAGGGTCTAGCCGTAGTGCGCTATGGGAAGAGCAAGCAGGCCAGTGGCCAAAGCCGTGGGCGGGAGGAGCAGGGCGGGGGGGAAAAGGCTGCAACCTGGAATCCATCATTGCGGGGTACACACACAGGCCTCCAGGGCTCCCCAGGTGTGCCCCAGCCACTCAATGGCTTCCCAGGTGGAAGCCCGGGGGCGGGACCAGCTGGCTGGCCCTGAGGCTCCATCCTGGGAAGCCATTGGCTGGCCAGGGGCACATGCAGGGAGGGGCCGGGCCATGGCC
>PVJC01035132.1:0-18412 GCA_004026665.1 Murina feae
CTGCTTGGCAGCTCCCCAGACCCCTTGGCGGCACCGGGAAGTGGGAAAGGAAGGCAGCAGGGGACGGGTGAGTGGGAAAGAGTTGGTGGCCTGCTTGGCGGCTTCCCAGGTCCCTTCCGAGGATCAGGGAGCAGGAAAAGGCTGGCCTGACCACGAGGCGGGGTTTTCCCTGCTTTCTGGTGGCTGGAGGAAGATGGGCGGTAGGCAAGCTTGGGAGGCAGGCCGCACCCAGCCCTGGTCATGCTCAAAAAAGAGAACAACATGCAGGGGAGGGCAAGAGTCTGAGAGATCAACATAGAGGGGGTGCCTGCTCCAAGCCTCCACGGTGTGCCTAGGGGCAGGCCCCCAGCAGGTAGACACACACAGGAGGACTGCTCCGAGCCTCAGATGCGGCTGGGGGCAGGTCCCCAGTGGCCACACACACACACACACACAAAAGGCGCCTGGCAGACTGGGGCCATCATAGGACATCCACTGAGGGGTCCCAGACTGTGAGAGGGCACAGGCCAGGCTGAGGGACTCCCTCCACCCCGAGTGCACAAATTTTTGTGCACCGGGCCCCTAGTATATATATATATATATATATATATATATATACTAAAACTTTCATGTTAAGGAAAACAAGTTATATTTAATGAGAGTTAGTGTTCAGACAATCTCTAGAGGACTTCATTAAACATTTAAAAAGAAAGAGTTCAATTCTCAAACTTAGTGATAACATGTTTCTTAGAAGTGGTACCACTGTATACCAAGGTTCAAAATAAGACAGAATTAACCCTTTTATCTCTTGGAAAATATGTGTAAATAGTCAAGCTCTTAATGGAAAACCAGTTACTTGACCCCTGTTTCTTTGGAGTGCCTTTGGCCTTCCCTTGCCGCCCTGGGATTGTCGGGTCAGACAGTCCCATGATCCTTGCTCTCAGGTGCTGGCAATCAGAGCTAATGGAGAGGGTCTGGGAACTGGGTTGATGGGTTCTACTCCAGATTCATTACAACACCAGCAAGGCCATTGCTATTTTTTTTACAATCCTTTTCTTCTTTCTTTTTTTTTATTTCACTTTTTTTTATCCCCTGTGCATTTTGATGAAAACCATTAAACCCAAGTCCCTATTCCCTTTATTCACTACAGATGACCTACCTCCACCTTATTCCTTCCCCCTTCACGATTTCTCTGTCTTCATTGATTCTCTTCTCCTTCCTTCATAGGTCAAATTAAAATAGTCTTTTCTTTCAAGTCAAGTGTCAACTTTCTATTTGGACTTTGCATTCCATTTCTTTTCACTTTCTAGGGGGACTATGCTCTGACAATAATTCTATCTCCTTCTTACATATTCGGTCTCCTCTTTTTACTGGACTTTTTCTCCTTACCTGTAAGCATGCTTAGTTTACACACATATATTAATTAGAAATTAAACAACCCTACTGTCAAATTTCCCCTGGACTTTTTTAACCTCTGTTAACCTATTCTCCTCCTTCCTGCAGAGAAGAAAAAACAGTTTTCCTTCTACCCTTCTAAGTTCCCTAAGCTGAGCACCTGTAACAAAAGGTAGGTACATATGAAAAAAACAAACAAACAAAAACACCCACAGATGTTTATGAACATGTATACCTCATATATACAGGGGAGATACCCAGGGAAAAATGAGTAACTCTCACAGGTGGTTTAGAATTCAGGCTTAAATACCATCTTTAGCTAAATGACAAAAGGGAGGTGGAGAAGTAAAGGAGGACAGTTATGGGGAGGTCATCAGGAAAAGCATGGTAAGTAAGGGTGAGATTGTTATGCAGATTTAAGTTGCTACCTCTCCATAGACAGAGTTTCCAGTTATTTAGTTATCCTCCTCTGCCTGTTTTAGAGAGGGAGACACCTTTGAAATGGAGATTTCCTTTACAAATGTAAATTTTCCTTATAAAAGAGGGAAGTTCTAATCTGTTTTCAAAATTTCTCCTGTATATGCTGTTTCCCAAAATAATATGCTCAAAATAATCCTTTGTCAAGAGGCAAATTTTGAGAAGCATACTCTGCCACCCTCATCCCTCTCTGAAGCATCCCAATTTCTCCATTAACTCTTAAGTTTTCTCTAAATATGACTACTCTCAGATTTGATTCTTCTGCCATTTAGTTTCTCTCCCTTTAATCAAATCTCTTCCTATGATTTCAGTCATTGTTTCTGTGTTGTCAATCCCCAAACTGATTCTCCATCCCAATCTCGCACCTACTCTCTAAACTCACACATCAAGCTCCTGGCAAACTTCCCAGAACATCCAACACACTGACAGTGAAACTCACATGTCCCAGACAGTGCTGGCCATCACTTCTTCCATGCCTCAAAATTAGCTTCTCACCTGATTCCAGGACTATAAATGACACTCATTCTCTCAGTCCCTCAATTATAAAAATTCAGTTTCACTATTTTTCTCATCAACAACACAAGTTGTAGTCAGTTGCATAGCACTTTGCACTGTCATTGAAAAGTATATCTTGCATGGCCAACATGGCTCAGTGGTTGGGAATCACCCTGTGAACTAGGAGGTCACAGTTCGATTCCCGGTCAAGGCACATGCCTAGGTTGCGGGCTGGATTCTATCCCCAGTGTGGGGCGTGTAAGAGGCAGCCAATCAATAATTCTCTCATCATTGATGGTCAATCTCTCTCTCCCTGTCCCTGCTTCTCTGAAATCAATAAAAATATACAAAAAATGACAACAACAACAACAACAACAACAAAAACAGAAACAAAGAAAATTATCTTGACACTAGCTACTCTTTTCCGTGTTGATGGCTGTGTTTTAGTTCAGGCCCTCCTAACGCCCGGCTGGACTGGTTTGTTGTTTGTGTTCTTGCCTCTCCCTAGAATGACTTTTCTGCTTCTCCTTCCACGTCACCCCCACAGTCTTTCTTCTCTGAATAGCCAAATTTCACCTTCCCCCTAAAGCTCAGTTCAAATGCTACCTTTTCCATGAAACCTTCCTTGGTTTCTTCCCTTCCCTTCCCAATAAGTAGCAATGTTTACGTCCCAGGAAATGTTTTGTTCTTTCGTCACAGCAGGGTGCACGTGCTAGTGGTATAATGGCAATCTGATTTTTTTTTTCTTTTGCAAGATCTTTGAGAAGAATGGTTACACCCAGATTCATCTTCAGCTTCCTTAGAGCACACAAAACAGTTTGGGTTTTCTTTTGTTTGTCTTTAACTTCAGCTTTATTGAGGTACAATTAATAAAATTATAAGATATTTAAAATGTACATCATGGTGATTTGATATACATATACACTGTTAAAGATTACATACTCCTATCTAGTTAATTAACACATCCATCATCTTATCTATCTGCCTATCTATCTAATTATTTATTTATTTTTATTTGGTGAGAATATTTAACTCCTCAAAAGCATTTTGTTTATCACGCATTCATTTAATGAACTCTCTTGAGCCACTTACTGTTTGATGCAGAGTGGGCTAGTCTAGGAGCCCACTCATAAACTACTGGGGAAATAGACATAATTATGAAAGTTACTCAATCTGTCCACACATCTTAATTGAATGTCTGCAATGTTTCACATGTACTTTGAGGGGCTAGGGAAAGTTGAACGAACAAAACAGGGCAGTCCTTTGTTTTCTTGGAACTTACATTATAATGTTGGGAGAGACCCAGTAAACATATAAACCAGTGTAAACTGGTGGCTCTTAGATCTGGCTGCACATTGGAAATCACTGAGGGGTGCTTTAAAAATCATACCTGTGTCCCAGCCTCAACCCAGACTCATTAGATCAGAATCAGCCAGGATTGGACCCCATTGACGGAAACAAATTGCATCAGGTAGTGGTAAGTGCTGAGATGGATTAAACTCGAAATAGGTTGAATGATAGAAGTTGTGTGTGTGGCAGTGGTGATACCGAGGAGTTTACTTTTATTGGGTAAGACCTGAAGGCCTCTCTGAGGAGGTGACATTTTCATTGAGACCTGTATTATGGTGAGGAGTCAGCCGTACGAACACCTGGGGAAGAGGGTTCCCAAGCAGAAAGTGCTGGGTTCTAAAATAAAGATGAGGTGAAATTTCAGAGGAAGTGTGGCCTTTTCACATATATGTACAATAATCTAAAAATAATGTCTTTCATCTATGAAAGAAGCTTTTCAATTAAACGGGGCTGGCTGCAAATGTGAAACTTGGCTGTTCTATTGAATATGTGGTCTGGGCTGAATTTTATAGATCCATTGACTTACCCAGTCAGGAAGGTGACTCTGTTTAATTCTATTTCTCTGCACTGCAATCAGTACTACAGGGTTTGCTGTCTGAATTAAATGCCAATCTCCTTGTTTAAAATAAACAGGTACTTGGTGTTGTCACTTCAGTAAATAAATAGAGAAAGCAGTGACTTCTACCCTTAATTGGGGGGTGAGGGGACACTTGGAGGAGTCATTCACACAGCGTCCATTTCTCACTCATGTTTGAATGAGTGAAGATCAACACGTTTCAAGGATCAAGTTGCGAACTAGCATTTGTTGTTAATTCCATTTGTGCTGAGAAGAGTATCTTTCTATCAGGACACTTTGGCTGCTAGTAAAAGAACACCCTATCAAATGGCTTAAACAATAGGGAACTTCTCTCAAAACCTCCTGATAGAAGGGTAAGTCCAGATTTAGTCATAGGTGAACAGTGTTCTTAGCAACATGAATTCTTGCTTTCCTCCCATTCTGACATCCTCAGCACCTCAGCAGGTTTGTTCACCCCCTTAGACCCACCCTGTAGTGCTGATATGGCTACTACAGTTTCAGAATTATAGGCAGGTTTCAATGTCTAGAGGCACAGTGAAGTGGCTAATTCCTCCCTCCCTCGCTCCCTCCCTTCCTTCTTTCCTTCCTTCCAGGTTATGGCTAAAGCTATCTCCAGCAGCATTCCCCTCACTACTCACATGCTTGTCTCGGTAGGCAGATAGATGGCCGCTGTGATCGGCTAATATAAGAGTTTCCTCCTGAAGCCTTGGAGCAGTCCACTTTTCTTAAGAACAGTCATCAAATCCCAGAAAAAAAGGATGGATTCTATTAGCAAGGAAGTTGGGGTTGATGTTATTGGGTAGATAGTCAACAGAGTCTGCTAATACTGTTATTTCCATTTTATAAGTGAAGATATCAGGGCTCAAAAAAGTTAAATCACTTATCAAGATCACACAAGTTTGAGTCCAATGGTGTTTCCATGCATTTCTCTTTGAACCCCAGACTCATACAAACACCCAAAACTTGTTTTGGTTGATGGAGATGATGTAAGTAGTTTGGAGAAAGAATCCTGGAAGAAAATAGAAAATGGCTGATGTCAGATTAAGTCAAGAAGACCCTTCTAAACAAATTATTCCAGAAGAAAATACAGCAACTTCTATACAGCAGTGAAAACATCATTTAACTTGGACAACCAGCCCAGCATGTCTGCATTGTAAAAATATATAATTAAATTGAGTTTTTACAATTGGTCAATTAAGTCAATTTGATTGAAATGAAATGTACCCTGGGCCAAGAAATGAGCTAGGGAGGCCAAGGCTCTGTGTACAGTGTCTGCTGGACTTAAAATGAAAACCTTGCTTTTTCTAGACAGGAAGATATTTTGCTGATTGCAGCACCTGTAAGAGAAGGAGTCATCTCTGGAATTTTCAATTATGAGTTATTTCACAAATAGGTTTTCACTTTCCAACTCTGGAGGCAACCTGCAGTTTCATTCTTGTTACATTTTTTTTTTCTTGGTTCCTACCTTCCACCCTGGTGTTCTATTCAGAGGCTGAATATATGAAGCAGCGAGAGTAAAAAGGGGAAATTTCCATGGCATTGACATCAGTGCAGTGTTTTGACTGCTCATCTCTAAGTGTATTCCTGTGCATCCTCATCATTACAGACTAAGTGTTCATGGTAGGAGTACCTTCTCTGTAATAAGTGATTGAGTGCTTCCTACTCTTATATTTGCATTTTAACACAGAAAGTAAAGTTAATTTTTAGGCTTTGCCAACAGAGCTCTGTTTGAGAAGAGAATTTCTCTGATCTGTGCAGAACCATATGAAAAATATTGTGAAAAAAATTTAAACAGGGAAAAATTCTCTCATTTTTGAGGCTTTCCTTGGAAAACTCAATTCATCCTTTGCTATCTTTTTAAACCTCATAAATGATGGTTGTGCTTAGGGAACTCTGTTATGTATAGGCATTAAAGACACTTCACTAACAGTTTTAGTTAACAGTTTTAGATCTCTCAGAGAGGGAAGTCCCATAGCCAGTGTGTTGACATGGAACAGCCTCAGGATTTGTTAAAAAATAGTAAAACATTTGACTGTGCAAAAGTGAAAAGTCCTAGGGGGGAAATGGTACAACTTGTCTTTTATTATATCTTAAAATAATTCTAAAATACTATAGTGTAGAAAAATGACATCCTAAGGCTTCCTACCCAGGAGAACATGGTAATGAAAGAACATCGGAATCAGAATTTCTTGGGCAAGTTGCTTTAAAATGTATACGCCTGTTTCCTCATCTGTTAAATGGGAGATTATAATGACAATACATACATCACAAAATTGTCAAGAGACAATGATATCATGTATAGAGAATATTTATTTAGCATAGTGCCTTACTTACAGTAGTTCAGAAGTGTAGCTGTTAGTAGTACAATTAGTACTGTTCCCACAAGCTGGAGTAGGGTGTCTTTTATTCTAGTCACAGAATCCTGACCAAATTCTAGCAGAAATGATTATGGCCCAACATCAGTCACAGGTGCCCAGGACTTGGGGTAAGGAATCATCGAAGGGAGCCTATTTGTGCGGGACGGTCACATGTTGATGTTCTGACTTAGTCAAGCCTCCGTCTCAAGCATGTGCTGTTTGCTCAGTAACCCATGTGCTTAGTCATAAATATTTCCCGTTTTCCTTCCCAGCTCGTGGTAAGTTTATGCTTCTCTGTCCACTTAGTTAGGTGTCGCCATGTATCATACATGGGCCAGTGAAATGTGAGCAGAAATGACATTTACCTTCACTTCCAGGAAGAAGCTTGTAAGAGCCCGGGTGTAAGCGAAGCGAGTGCATTCCTTGGTAACTGGCAGTTACAGAGGCGCAGAAAGCATGGCTGCTCTCTTAGGTCTGAGCCTTAGAGTACAGACAACACAGAGGTAGTCCCTCCATGGACCCATAAAGGACATGTAGTGAGAGTGAGAAATAAGCTTCGCGGTTTTGAGAAACTGAGATTTGGGTTGTGTGTTTTTGTTGTTGTTGTTACCACAGTAGAACCTAGCTTATCCTATTGGACACACTCAGGTTATTCCTTTAAACTCTAGAGAAAAAAATATAGTATTGGTAACAGTACATAAAATATGTAACTGTTTGGAGATAGTAATTCTTAGTGACTATTTTGTGTGTGCATGCATATTGCATGTTGTATTATACCTAAGCCTCAGGAAACTTAGACTTTGAAGTTAAACAGATTTATATAAAAATTTCTAGTTAAATTTCTTGTAAAATAAGATTTACCTCCACTTCATTCAGAGGAAATCAACAAACTAACATTACTAGAATTTTTTTTTTCTTCAAGGGTGTCCACCGTGATGCTAAAGTCGGGACTCTGAATTCTAGGCCTGATAGAATCGTTCGGTAAGGAACGGTCTCTCACTGAGAGCTTACTCAGAATGCTGTCTTGTGAAGCAAAGGGGCTTTCTGAGAGGAGATGATGCACTCAGCCATTCCCTGGCTCTCGTCTCTGATAATAAAATAGTTTTCCCTAACCCCTAACTGCTATTGCAATGTTCCAATAAACACTGATGCCTAGTATACAGAAGGTCTTAAATACTATGTATTGAGTAACTAAATGGAAGTAGTTCACTGTTCTTCTAAATGTGTTGGACTCTTTCATGTCTGCATTTGAAAAATAAATGTCTTTATTTTGGACATTAATTTAAAAACATCTCAGTATTAAGGTATTTATTCTTTTTTAATACTTTACATATGACCAACCATGTAGCCACAGATTTAAGCTATTTTATTTGATATTTTTTTACTCCTGATTATTCCATTTGGGTCTCTCAAACTATATTATGAAATCCCTTAATTATTTAAATTGAGAACAGATTAATTATCTCCCGTGTACAAACTCAAATTAATTTCACTATTAACTTGAGCTTTAAATTGATTAATCTTGGAGTGTTTAAGGAACCAAGTGACTTTTTTTTTCATCCTTAAGGAAAAGGGCACATTTGACTTGATGAAACTCTCTCCATCATCCCCATTATGCTAACAGGAGTAAGAAATTTACCAGAAAACTTTGGATAGATTTTATAAACCAGCCAGAAACCTGTGTGTCTGGAGCTTCTGGGGGAACAATTTGTGAGTCATTTTAAAAAACAAACACACTCATCATCACAGTGCGTGTGGTTGCCATGGTGATTGGGCCTGTGGCATTGGCTGGCTTGTGTTCCAGTAAAGGGAAGAAGGGGAGAGAAACTGATAATTCAGAGCTTTGACTATCAGCTCCAATTATTGCAGGAAAGAATATAGGCTGTTCTTGAGAGCATATTGGCACAGTCATTGTCGGAGGGAAGTAAAGAAACCCTAGCACCCTGCCTTTGTTATTGAATATGAGTTAGCCATATTAGTGTTGGGTGCTGTGAGTCACAGGTGAGAAGGACCACTTGGTATTCTCTTGGGAAGAAGGGGGAAAGACAGGTTTTTAATCTGACGTATAATTCCATGTAAATCTCTAAGGTCTGCCTGGTGAACTGTCTCGTATGCAGGTGCACAGGGCTTTATTGATCCTCTAAAAGGCACAGAATGGCACAGGCATAACATTATTGCAGAGTTAAAGGCTCCTCAGTGCATTATTCTTATGTGTTAGAGACTGGTCTTAGTGAGGCCATTGTTTCAGATCTGATCCCCAAGTAGACCAGGTATCTTTCCTGTATTTTGTGGAATAGACGTGACTCCTTTATCTTGGACGTCATCTTATAATGCAGGCCCCCTAGATCACAGAGGAGACCAGGATGGTTATGTGAGCTCTGCCAAATCTGTCCCCCCTCCAGGGGAAAGTGAAATAAAAAACACTGTTGATGGGCAGTCAACAGAGTTATTGGGCCGGTGGAATTGCTGCAAGAGTGATTCATTATGATTCATTACGGAGAACAAACAACACCCTTAAAGTAAAGGTGTGAGTTAGTGCACATTTTTAAAAGAATGTTTCTTAGTTCACTTTGAGAAGTCTGTGTAGCCTCTTAAGTGGATATACAGTAGTCCTCCATATCTGTGGGGGATACATTTTAAGACCCCCCCAGTGGATATACCTGAACCATGTATGTTTTTTCCTATACTTACATACCCTTTCACTTAAAGGAAAATTTTTACATCTCTTTTGCAAATCTGAGTTGCCAGCATCACTATTCTTGTGCTTTAGGGCCATTCGTAAGTAAAATAAAGGTTCCTTGAACACAAGCACTGGGTGGCTGTGACAGTCAATCTGATAACCGAGAAGGCTGCTAAGCGACTAATGGGCAGGTAGCAAAGACAGCATGGATACACTGGACAAGGAGGTGATTCTCATGCCAGGCCGGATGGAACAAGATGGTGTGAGATTTTATCACCCTACTCAGAATGGCATGTAATTTAAAACTAATGGGATGTTTGTTTCTGGGATTGTTCATTTACTGTGGAAAGAAAGCCATGGTTAAGAGTTAAGTACTATCATACTACCATTTCATTTTTTAAAGTATTCCTCAAGCCGATGTTATTTGGAGTTAAACCATTTTTCCCTATTAAACCTGGTTTTCAAAAGGTTTCAAATAAAGTGCCATGGGGTGTGACTAAGGGTCCTACAAACTCAGAGTTTGTGCATAGTCTGTGCACTGGCATCGGATGTAATGACTACTTCTCGTAACTACAGGTTTCATTTTTTCTCATGGGTGGGGAGAAGGCACGTGTTGCCAAACTTACTCTGTGCTATCTTAATTTTCTTAACATTAGTAAGCAAAGCTTAACTTGTAATTTTCTTCTGATGATCAAAGTAATTCATGGTGATTATTGAAAAATTGGAAAATGCTTAAAGTGTAAAGAAAATATAAGAACGACCCTTCCTATTAATTAGGTTGCTGGTTGAATTGTGTGTAAGAGACCCGATTTGATAGTGGCCGACACATGCTAGGAGTTATTTCCCTTTCACATAACAATCCGGAGGTGGGTGGTCCAGGGCTGGTAAGACATCTCTGCTCCACAAGATCAGGACCCAGGCTTCGGACATCACATTGTCCCATCATTTCTAGCGTGCTTCCCTTGCTTTATGGTCTAACATGGCTTGCCATAAGGACCCCACTGTAACCATCAAGAAGGGAGGAAGTTGAAAGGGGAAGGCATGACCCAGAAGTTGCACATACCATTTTTGTAGCCATCCCTTTGAACTTTGACTCATGGGCACATAGCATCAAGGGAGGCTGGGGAAAGTAGTTTCTTTTAACATGTATATGGTATGCGCCAGTTTAGAATTCAATATAAGCATGAAATAAAAAGAAAGAGGATATTGGGGCATATCTAACAATGTCTGCTACTTCCATTATTCTATATAAAAGAGATAATACATTGTTTACATTTGTATCTATCTCTTTCTAATATTTTTTCTAGAAGAAACTACATATCAGAAAGATTATGTATAATATTTACTAGACAATGTTACATATTATATGTTAAATGAATATTGCATATGAAAAATACATAAAATGCATCAGAGCTATCATGATTTATAAATATGTATATTAGAAAATTAGTTGAGATTATACTATATATAAAATGTGCATTTTTTCATCATTTAAAAATTTTTTAATTCAGTTTTAAAGTTCTGTCATGTAGAGTTTTTGTTTTATTTAATACTAGGAGCCCGGTGCACAAAAATCTGTGCACTCAGGGGGGGTCCCGCAGCCTAGCCTGTGCCTTCTCACAGTCTGGGACCCCTCAGGGGATGTCCACCTGCTGATCTGCCTGGCCAGCCTGGGTGAGGGGCTGAGGACCATTTTCAGGCTGCCCACAGCTCCCATTGACCCAATGTCCCAGCAAGGCTGGCTGGAATCAGGTTTCTGGGATTTATTTATCTTCTATAATTGAAATTTTGTTGCCTTGAGCAGAGGCCTAGGCAGGCAGTGGAAGCCTCCTGTGTGCTTCAGCTCTGTGGCTTCTATAATTAAAACATTGTTGCTTGAGCAGAGGCCTGCCAGCCTATTCAGGCAGTTGCAATGGAAGCCTCCCGCTTGTTCCAACTCCATGGCTACCGGCCGCCGTCTTGGCTGGGTTAATTTGCATACAGCTGCTCTGATTGGCTGGTGGGCATAGCTTGGCTGGTAGGCATGGCTTGGATATCTCGGAGTGATGGTTAATTTGCATATTACTCTTTTATTAGATTAGATAAATAAATATTTGATATTTAGTTGTATTTGACATTTAGTCTATTGTTTAACACATGGTAATAATTTATTGTCTACATTTTGGATTTTATTTGTTTATTTTTGAATAGTTAAGGAGTAGCACCACTAAGAAAATGATTGAGAATATATTTGAGGATCTTGAAAAATGCTACCAAACTGCTTTCCAAAGAAGTTGTGCTGATTCGTGCTATTGCCAATAGCACACGAGAGTGCTGCACCCTGCACAGGCTCATTTTGCTAGTCCACTAATCACTGTTCTCTCCAGGGCTCATTCTCTGAAAATAGGTTGTTTTTGCTCTTACCTTGTGCTTTTTAAAAAATTATTCCTTTGCTATCACTAATCATGGTAATAGTTTCCTAATCATGTTGGTTTATTTGAAAACATATGATTCCTTAAAGTCACCTGGGACTACGATTGGTTGGGTTGAGACTTTGGCACATGTGCCAGTCTTAAGCAATGTGAGATCGCTAGAGACACCGATGTCCATTAGGGTGCAATGTGATTGGGTTTTCACCCTTAGTCAGCACTTCAGATGTGAGGCACCTCTTTGTTCTGAGACGCAACTAGAGAGGCCGGTAAAGCACTTCCTGGGGCAGAGGTGACTCCCTTGGAGCTGGTGCTGGGAGCTTTTCAGCAGTAAAGAAGCTCCTGAACATGGGAACTTTCTCAGAGATGCACCATTTTGGGCAGTAGGCAAAATCAGGCCACAAATCTGCTCAACATCCTCAGAGGTCACTAGTGCCTTGGTGTATGGGAATCTCTACTTTTAAACAGCTCTCAGAAGCTCTGGCCGCTAAAGATGCTCTTAGAATCACTAACTTGTCCATCCACCATCTTAAAGTGCTAGATACACACAATGGAACTCGAACTCCACCCTCAAAACCTGGAGAAGGAGTGTGCTCCGTCTCTGCCACTTGGGTCCTGCTGGGAGCCGGTCGGGTTAGGTCAGGGGGAAAGCTTATTTTTCTTCATCTCACCGGTACACAGGCTGTCACAAAGAACTCTGCTTCTCCCCCAAACCCCCAACTTTGTGTTTTCATGCTGGCTAGAGATGTTCACAAAGAAAGGAACTCCTATTTTCACAAATATATCTCTTAAAAGAAAAAGAGTTGGTAAGATGTCTGCTTCTTGATTCAGAAGTATAAACCTACCAGACCTTCCTGCTCTTCGAGCCATGTGGCCATCAGCACCAAATCCCACTTACAGAAACATTCATTTGCTTGTTCAGCTCGTATGTATCATGTTATTTCTCCTTTTTCTAAACAACACATTTTCCTCTCTGCTTTCTCGACAGCCGGGATCGTCCAGGAAGACTTAGGCTTTGGGCACTGAGAAGGTAAGGCTCCTGAAGGATTTTCCTCCAGGATTTGGAATCTCACCAGAAGTTCAAGGGAAAATAAGTGTCTGAAGTGATGCTATCTAGGAAAGCATTGGACATGTGATATTTATCAAACATTCATAAGCTCTGTAGTAATATTGACATGACTTCAGGATTTAAAGGGGAAAAGTAGCTCTCCTTGGTAGTTTAAACCAGATTTCTCACACAGATTCCCCGGTTTTCTTCTAAAACCCGAGTTGGAGAGCCTTTGCAGTCGCTGCCTTAATAAAATGTATCTCTGTGGCACTAAACCCGACTACGTGGTTGCACCCATTGAGAACGTGCCCTGTGAAAGGGAGATGTTGGGTAGATCGGAGATTATTAGCTCCGAGAGGGGTGAACCCTGTTCTTAACAGATCGGCTGTGGACATTGTAAGGACATTTCCAGAAGCAACAACAACAACAGCTACATTAAAGGGCAGTTTAATGCTGGCAGGTTTTCTCCTTGAAGAAGCTGACTTGGCTTTGAGACTAGCTGAAGCCATTGTAATCTTTGGGTCTCCAGATTGCTGAGGCAGGTGATAATGTATGTGTTCTCCCCAACCAAGATACAGTTTCCTCTAGTCAGTGACTTGGATTGCCATCCTCTCTTTTTAAATTTCACTTTATTATGGAAAATGACAAGCACTTACCCAAATCAAGAGAACAACACAATGACCGTCCATAGCCCTATTTATTTAATTTTAACAATTTTCAACTCACAGTCAGTATAATTTTACTTAAACCTGTTAACGTAAAAAAACATTGAAACCTGTAAAGAATTTTTGAGTTTATTTGAGCCAAACTGTTGACATATGCCGGGAAGCAGAAACTCAACAAATTCTTGATTGAGAAAATGCTCCGGAGAATGGCGGGGTTACATTTGTATTTATACATTTGCAATCAAAGGAGTGATGTAGGTGGGTTACATGAAATTCATTGGTGACAGATTAAGGAGGAGGGATAAAGCAAAGCAGGAAAACCCCTGGGATTGGATAAAAAGTAAAATGATGGACATATACTTAGGATCAATTAACATGATAATGAAGGAATTTGTGTTATCTGTCCAGGCTCCCAGCAATTTGGTTGTGCCCCAGGGGGTCGAGAAAAAGGGAAGTTACAGGTTACCCAGACATTTCAAGGGTATGTTATTATAGATGCGAAAAAAAAAAAAAGATAGGCTCAGTTAAGGTAAAGGTTGACCTTGTCAGTGAAGACACCGGCCTAGGACATAACTACCCACCATCACTGCTTTAGTTAAAGTTTAATTTCAGACCATCCTTTGTGGTGACTTTAGGTCTCTAGTTTGCAAGACTGCCATGCAAGCCTGCCCTGAGCTGTCAGGTCAGCATGTGGCCCCTTCACCCACACACCCCGTCCATTTCTCTTCTTTTCCCGTTGGATTATGTGACAGTGGCTTGAATTTGGTTGTTGAATCTTTAATATTTATTTACAGAATTATTTAGTGCCTACAGTACAATATTAATAAGAAATAAAACCTACTTGTAACCTGACTTAGTTTACTGGAGCTAGTCCTTCATCCATTTACTCTTTCAGCAAATATTTATTATTTACTCGTGTCAGCACCCCCTAGAATAAGAGCCAAAGTTCCCCTCCTCACATTTGTGAAGTCTTCAAATTTAGACTTTTGACATCTCCAAATGAGATTATGTGTCAGAGATATTCGGACAAAATTAAAAGTTGACACTCATCATAACTTTAATTGTTAAATGTAAACATTTAAAATATGCCACAATTTTTAAAACTTATTTTGACATTTTTTCACTTCTGAATATACTGGAAACTTAAAAACACAAAATACTTTTCCCAACCCTCTCATGTACTTTCTTATTTTAACATAAATATTTGTTTAGTTATCTGCCTCCCTTTCAAGAATATAAGCTCTGAGAAAGCATTTTGCCTTTAGTGTCTAGCAAGGTGTGATATATATATATTTGTTATATATTTAATGGCACTTGTTATATATTTAATACAGTTGTTGAATGAATGAACATATGAGTGAATGGCAGATGCTGGGAACATGAAGATGAAAAACACACAGGCCTTGCCCCAGAGTTGCTCAGTCTCATGGGAGAGAGAAGCTTGCAAATAGGAGGTCTCTGAGCAGAGTGCTCTGGGTAAGAGAGGAGAGGACTAATGTGATGGGGAGTTTGATGAGAGGCTTGGTGGACAAAAGAAGCATTTATTTGAGCTAGGACATGAAGTGCCATCTACCAGAAAAGTCATAGAAAGGAATTCTGGGATAAGGGATTGCATGAAAGTACACTAAGTCCCCAAAGAGCAAAGTGGAACCTTTAGAAGTTTGCAGTGGCCACGGCATGGTTGGGAAGTGGCCTACTACAGAGACGTGTCTTGAGAAGCAGGCCGATGAAGCTTGGGCAGGACTCCAGGGCCAAGCTCAAGAGTGGATTCTCATTTGGGTGGGAAGACAGAGAAAGACACATAATTCTTTCTAAGGATAATGCTTTAGGCTGCAGAGCATAGAGGCATGGAGAGAGACTAATGGAAGGGAGGCCAATAGATCTCGGGTTTGGAAATGAAGGGCTGATATGGGAGAACTGATGGAATTGCTGATTAAGGAATAGAAGTAAAGGAAGGAAGACATCTGGAGTAACTGCCAGATCTCCCTTTTGGGCAATGATATGGGTCGTGATAACTGGGCTAAAAGTACAGGAAGAAGCTTCAACTCTATGGAGTGGCCGTGTCCAGGTAGCTATGTCCAGAGGTTGCTCATAGGTGGGGACTGAGCAAGTGGTTCCCGGTCCTGGCTGCACATCAGAATCTCCAAGGAAGATTTTCAAAGTTCACATGCAGACCCTCCCCAGACCAGGTGAATCAGAATCCTGGGGGCGGGGCTTGGATAGCGGAAGTTTTTAGAAGCTTCCCAGCCAGGACTGAGAATCTCTGGTCTAGGGCTTATTAAACAAAAGGCCTGTGTGTGTCTGCTTTTAAGACCACGTATAGCTCTTGCTACTCCATAAGGAGGTTCTTTTGAAATTCAGTATTTAATATCTTACAGGTGAGGGTAGAGTTGTCCCTACATTCTACCAAATATTACTAATAATGAAGACTGTTATATGAGCATTTGATATTCTTTGTCTGATATTCGGATTGATTTCTTCCAGGCTAATACATGTTTTTAAATAGTTTAAATCAATCCAAGCAGAATTTCTCAATGGGGGCTGCAGGCGTGTCGAATGGGGCAGTTCTTCACTGTGCTCTTTGTTATCCTGTCCTTGGCTCACATAAGGCCAATGGCACCTTCCCGTCATTGTGATAGTCAGGTCCATTGGGAACTACTGTGTGTTAACGTACAACTTTAAAGAGGTTATTTGGCATCTTCTACTCTCACCTAGAGGATTTTTGCTCCTTGCAAAATTATTCATTTCAGTTATGCTCAGTGGTTCCTTATGTAAGTGGTCTCTGTGCTAACAAACTAAAGGAAGAAACTAAATAAAGTAGACATAAAGGAAGTGGTGTTTTGTACTGCCCTAAGGATTGCGAGCACATTTGCTCTAGTGCTAAAATCTGTTTTTTAAGTCTATGCAGAGAAGCAAAAATGAAACACTAGGTAAGCAACAGTCAAATATTGGGGTTTAAAGCAAAATACTACTACAGCATCAAGCAAATTAAATAGCAGCAATGATGAAGAATTTTTTTATTTCCTGTTGCTACTATAACCAATAGTCACACACTGATATAAAACGAGACAATTTTATTATTATACAGGTTAGGTTTTGCAGGGATCTCACTGGGCTAAAAGCAGTGTCAACAGAGCTAAATCCCTTTCTGGAAGAATTTATTTCTTTGACTTTTATGGCTTCTAGGGTCTGATTTTCCCCATCTTTAAAGGCAACACCATTGTATCTCTGTGTCTTTCTACCATAATTACGTCTAATTCTGAACTGAGACAAAAAAAGTTTATTTTATTTTAAAGGCTCATGTTATAAGATTTGGAACACCTGGATCATCTAGGATAATCTCCCCTTCTCAGTGTCCTTAATTTAATCACATCTTCAAAGTCCCTTTTTCATGTAAGGTTACACTTTGATGGGTTCCAGGGATTAGGGCATGTTCTTATTTGGGAGCTATTATTCTGCCTACTTCAAAGTAATTAGTTGTTCTAATGTCTTTAGAAGGTAGAAATGCCACAGGGAGCAGAGATAAGATGATCTAACATTGTATTGTTTGGGTTGAGAAGCCTTAGGGTTCCTCAATTGGTGAAGCAGGTCCTTGTCTTGATTCTGCAAAGCCCCTGTTTTCCAGATAGAGGCACTGAAGGCTTTTGGTTTTCTAGGAGTGTTTCGCCTGGAGTTAAGTGGACAGGTTGAAGTCCAAAGGCTCCATTCTTGGCCAGATTTTCTGGTACTCTCGTGTGGTCTCTGGAGAGTGCTGCTTTTGGCACTTCTCCAACTCGGAAAAGCTTACCTACAGTGTGCAGGTTCCAAGGTCTTTGAATAGCAGCAAAGAAATGTGAGATTTTTATTTTATGCTGTTATGTCTGCCTGCCACCTTATACTTTATTTATTAGGCTCCAAAATGTGAAAATTGAAGGGAAAAATAACATACTATTTCAGAACCTCACTATAGCAGTATTTACTAATTTCTAGGATGGCTTCATTTCCTCCATGCATGAGGTAGGTCATCCCCAACAAAGGAAGAGAGCATTTCTTAACCTAGTGAATGAAATGAAGCTCTGGTTAAATTTCTTTGAAGACAATCTCTGGAATAGAATGGAGTCAGAATTTTCTTATGGAGATTTAATTTGTTTTTCACCTGTTTTTTTGAGCAATCCCCTTTCTATCCACTTCGAGACCCTTCAGCAATGCCGATCCAAAGGCCAAAGCTAGGGCTCACAGTAGAGTAACACACCATCCTTGTTTGCTGAACACAGGTGATCCCTGCACATGGGACCTTCAGAGCTGAAACTAAGAGAATCTCGGGACAGATCGGAACAGTTGGTCAACCCAGATGCCTAACAAATGGCTCTGGTGGGAAGTGGCTGTCATGTTGATGAATTAAAATAGAAATGTTGATTGAATTAAACAATGACAACAACTCTCAAGGTTTGGTTGACAGTAACGGTGAATCTAACTCTTTGAAAATCTGTATCCACATATATGTGTTTGCCCATATCAACTTAAAAAACAACAACACTAAGATTCACAGATAAGAACAAACACCATTTTTGAAATATTATATGCCAGAGCCTGCCCTTGCCATTCTCCATTGTCACCAGCAAACTCCTGCATGATGTTCTGATGTTCACAGCTTTGATGATTTCATTATTGAGGTGACCACAGGACCTCGTTGAATCTCTCTCAGCAAGTCAGCACTTATGGAAATTATACGATCCAGGTTTCCCAAAACATCACAAAGCTCTCTCAGTTTGAATTCTGCCTTTTGTAGAACTCTCCCCGCCACATTAAGAGACAGCACGGACTATTCATTTAGGAATAGATAAATATTAGGAAGTTTAACTTGAATGCTCCAGGGGAAGGAATTGGAGTCTTATCCAGCGCTAAGAACTTGGTGCTTTCTGACCTCCCAGTTGTAGAGCATAAACTAGTTAATGATGTAATGCTGTATCCCGAGCAAAGTCAGCCTGAGAAAACAGGAATC
>PVJC01035133.1:0-18419 GCA_004026665.1 Murina feae
AGGTTCTTATGTAATCCACTGTAATTCTTTTGTTAAGAATGCTTTATTTTTTTTGAAAGAATTATTTAATTAGTGTAATTCCTTTATTTAATGTTGAAAATATAGTGAGGAAACAAGAGAGATAGAATCCCTATCTTTATGGGAAATGCACAGAAGTGGGCACAATGATATAAACAAATTTAGAATGTGATAATGCTATAAAGAATATAAGGAGAAGGCTGAGAGGGTTTTTGAATGCAGGTGCTATTTGTGGCTGGGCAGTCAGGAGTTGAGTGGTGTTTGAGCTAAGATATGATCAGTGTGAAAAAGCTAGACTTGTAAAGATCAGGGGTAGATGAAAAAGATGTGGTGGATGGGAAGAATAGCAAATGCAAAGGTCTGAAGTATGTGAAAGGCTAAGAGTGGTTGACGAAGATCAAGAAACATAACATGGCTTGGACCATTGTGAGCATGGAAGAGACTAGAAAACAAAGAGATGCAGGCAGATGATACAAGGCTGTGAGTCAGAGTAAGAAGAGCAACACGTCTTAATTGGCTATTTAAGAAGAACAGATTATTTTTGACAAAGAACTGAAGCAAGAAGACTAGCTGGGTCAACAATGAGTTGCCCAAATGAGGGATGACAGTGATTTGGATTAGGGTGGTAGCAGTGCTGGTGGATAGAAATGAAACTAAGCTGACTCTGTGTCCATTAAGTCCCTGGAGAAATTCTGAAAAGTTGTCAGCCTCCCAGTCATTATGACACAGTAGCCCAGCCCACTGGTTACAGTGTGCCAGTGCATGATACTCTACTCCCAACTTGGATCAAAATTTTGTTCATTCTACCACTATTCCCTTAAAATTGGTGAAGTATAGTGTTTTGTTGTTTTTTCTAAAATCTAATGAACTTAGTATAGAATGCAGTGAAACATGTGAATTACTCCTATAATGCCATTTTTAAAGTGATTTCAAATCTTTATGGCATGAGGTAGCTTATATATCTGTTGGTCAAAAAATTTTAGTTGATGAAATCTGATTAGCTGAGGTGAAGTTCTATATATTATCAGGGGGAAAGGGAGAAAGGTTACTGGAGCAAGAGTGTAAGATTAGGGAAGAGTTTAGATAGAATGACTGAGATCTCATCTATACATTTTTTATTGTTGTTTTTACAAATAGCATGCATTAGGAAAGCTTATTTTAAATTAAAGCATTTGAAAAGAGTGTCTGGAGGCTTTTGCAATCAGTGCAAGATCAAAGAGAGAAGGCATGAGTGTGGACCAGAAAAGTAGACAGAACAAAATAAAGTCTGAAGGACTATGTATAACAAAGAAATTCAAACTTCCGTTCTCCCAGGCATGACTGGGAGGAGCAGGTAATAGTCTATACTAGATGGTAATCCTGTGTATCATTTAGAATTGCTGTTCATATAGAGAGCACAGGTCAGGGTTTATCGACTCCTGTGTGGTTTATAATTATCCATGAGAGGAGGAAGCTTTAATTGATTAGCAATGGGAGGGAGAGGAACAACAGTAGTCTGTAAGTTATCAGTAGCTGATACTTCTAAAAGGAAGACTAGCAACCAATATGTCTCACTGCAGGGCTTCCGCATGCTCTTCTTGCCATGACATACAAGAAGACAACCATATTTGTATGGTTCACTGGATTTAAGATTTAAGAGAGTCTATAAATATATTTTATTTTAAAAATCATTACCTTTTCTTGACATTGTATAATTACAAAGATACAAAGTGTTAGGAACACCATTACATGTTAAATTTGTATCATACTTGTAAATAAAATCTTCAAATTTGCAATGAAAAACTGAAGTTAACTTTCATGTTTAAACTACTTACATTTGAAGAACTTACCCATGTTGGCATTTCTGAGGGCAACTTGATTTTTAATCCAACTGAACCTTTCATATAAGATATTTCAAAGTAGGACTCAGAATGTGTATGCATTGTTAGAGCATCCAACAAGCTTAAATGTTACTAAGAGAGCACAAGTCCCCCAAACTATAGTAGTATACCATGTATGTGGAGACAGAGATTATAGCTAGACAACCAAGACTCCTTGCAAAACTGCCTGCCCCCACAGACTGTGTTCCATGGTCTTTGGGTACTAGAGATTTTATACACAGCTAGAACAACCTGAACCTGAGACCTGAATAGATATCCATGTATAAAACACTCCTTATTCATGGAGAAAGACCATTCAGGTTGTCAGATAGCCACAGATATCACTGGGCTTTCCTGCAGGTCCTTGCTTGGGAATCATCATCTATGGACCATTTCAATGTTGCTCATAGTGAAAAGTTGCTAAACCAGGATGTCAGCCACCCAAGGCTGAACCTGGACCTTCCTAGGCTGAGGGAATATCTTGCTATAAATCCAAAGCTCATTGCTGAGGCCACATACTGGGAAGTTCTACTTTACAAAACAGTCTCAGAACCAGGAAGATACCTCATTGCAGGCACACCAGACTTTAGACCACAAAGGCCCAAAGGTGCCAAAGAGATGGAGGTTCTTTTTGATACACTCACTCTAATAGGCCAAGAGGAAAGGGGAAAGAAATGGAAGCAAAGGAGACTGGCTTCCCATTCAGATTGTTCAATATTTCTTATTAGCATATATTTCTGGCTAATATTTACATTACAGCATATGCTGGCCTCTTTCTGAGAAAAACAAACAAAACAACAACAACAAAAACAAACAAAACAACAACAACAAAAAACAACTACAGAAATGCTCCAAAGTCTTTGTTTCCTACTGTGCAGAAAAAAAGTGTAGATAAAATTCAGAGAGCACAGGTTCATAGTCTGCCTTAGGTGATAGTATTAAATTCGCAGTGATGGAGAAGCGGTATATTAGTTGAAATGATGAGGAAAGAAAAATTACCACTTCTCACTTTTGATCAAAATTTCTCTTTGAGACACTCATAGCTGATCTTCTCCATAGGCAATCAATTTGCGTATTTGAAATATTACTACAACTATTTTATAATAGTGTAACTTACCCAATATGGAGTTGGAATTTGGATCCCTCTGATCTGCAGTCTTGCTTTGCTTGCCATTTGTGCTCATTGATAAGCTTCCTGCTTCATGTTCGTAGAATTGATTTATTTAAATTTTTCCTTTGCATATTGAGAGGTGTCACACAATAATACCATATCAAAACCAAAAGAGTACGTTTTTGCATATATATACACAGCGTGCACTATTTTTGAACCACATTCCATATTTTTTTTCAGTGGTTTTCCACAATGTGTATTTTTCTCTGAAAAAGAAAAAGAGAATTTGAAAAGAATTGCCAAATCTGTCTTGGAACTTCCACTTTAAATTCAAAACAGATCCCCAAATGTCTACTGGGATATATCTCTAGTATGACTAAGAATGTGCACCTGTGATTACCTAAACCAGCCAAAGAATGGCACCATTGCTTCACATAAATGTAGTCACAGATATTTTTTATTTGGTTATAGAATTTTATCATAAATCCCATGGCTCAGTGTAGAATTCTATCTGTCCTACAGGTCCACTTTTTGCCTTTAGATAACATTTTACAGCAAAAGCCTGATATATTGCTTCTGTCACCCTCTGACCACTAAAGGATCATAGAAAAGCACAATGGGTGAATAATAAGGAGACAAAGGGAATTCTCTGCCCTTCTTGTTCTGTCCGTGCATATGGTCATAATTTTCCAACTTTATGATAATAAGGGGAATGCATTTATCACCCCTCTGCTCCTTCTCAAGTTGATCCTCTATTGTTAAGTTTAGCAGTTGGCCATAGATATTATAGAGTTTTAAAAATAATAGGGAGGGTAATGAATGGGATGGCCACTTGAGTTTCACAGAGAAATAATGAATGTAGGAGAAAGGGTAGCAGGTATGAAGGACAGGTTCAGGGAAGCATTAAGCTAATCAGATGGCTATCTTACAATTTCCACCAGTTAAACTGAAAATTAAAGATAACCTGAGAGATCTCAGGCTAATTTGTCCTGTCATATTCTGCTGCAGATAAGATAGGACCATATCAGCTGGGGTGTACTTACAATAAAAACCATATATTTTTTATTCTTTAAAGTTGTACACCACACTTACTGGTCCTTTATATGACATCTATTATTGTTATTACAATTTGGATGGGTTTATATGACTGAAGTTTTCAGACAACTGATTAAATAACACAGTGATTTGATTTGGATTCAATATTCTCAGTTTCCAAAATAAGGCAAAAAAAAAAAGAAAGAAAAAAATTAAAAAATTTGAAATGGGCAAAAATACTAAACAGTTTACAAAGGAAGATAATCAAATGGTTGATAACAGCACTTAAAATGTATTCAGTGTCACGAATGATTAGAAAAATGCAAATTCAAACCACAATGAGATATAACCCAGACAACCTAACATTTAAAAGATAGAAAACACCAAATGTTGGCGAGCTTGTGGAGCCACAAAAATATTCATTGATTGTTCATGAGGATGCAGAATGGTGCAAACACTTTGAGAAAAAATCTGGTGATCTGGCAGTTCCTTTGTAAGATTAAAGAAGCACCTGTCTACTCTTAGGTATTTACCCAAGGAAAATGAAAACATGTATACACCAAAAAGATTTGCACTAGAATATTCAGAGCTTCTTTCTTGCTAAAAGTCTAAACTGAAAATTAGCCTCTGTTTTCATCAATAAAAGAATGGATAAACTATGGCATGTTCATACACTGGGATATGACCCAGAAATGAAGAGTAATGTATCATTACAATAACATGAGCTAAATCGCAGCATCATTACACTAAGTAAATGAAGACTTACCCAAATCAGTAGATACTATGTGATTCATTTGAATTATCATGATATCTAAAAGGGATCAAATTAATCTATATAAAAAGTAGGACAAAGATTGCCTCTGCGGGCAATGGAATAGCAGATAAGGATTATGTTGAACTTGACATACCTTATACCGTGAAAGAGGTTTTAGTTATACAGATGTATATATTCATCAAATATCATCAAATTATACACAAGATTTGTGCATTCGCCTTACATAAAATTTAATTTAACAAAAAAGTCAGTAAATACTGAACTTGGTTTGATGGTATGTATACTAAGTGTATGGAAGTGAAGAATACTGATCTCTGCAATTAACTTTAAAATGCATCAGGTTGATTGAGAGGTTGATGGATACATAGGTAAAGACAGCAAAATCACAGAATCTAGGTGCTAAGTGTATGGGTATTTACACTTTCTGCTTATTTGGAAATTGCAATCATAGAATATTAGGAAATAAAATCAGATGATTTCGCCTTTCTTTTTCCCATTTAATTATTCCTGAAAACTATAAGTGAAAAATAAAAATGCAAGAGAAATTGTGAATTTAAATAAGGTTTTGATATTTCGTTTGCTATTCTGTTTAACCAGCATCTTTGTGGTTATTTAATGTGGAAGTAAATGAGTTCCTCACTCGGAAGGACTCTGTTTTCACAATGAAGAGAATAGAAACCAATGAAGAATGGGTGATGGCCATGGAATGGGGGATGAGCCTGCTATGTCAGATGAGCCTACACTGTACCAATAGGCAATCGCAGAAATTCTTCTATGCAAGGGAGCAGGGAGACACAGTTATTAACCGCAGGCTTTGAAGTCAGGAGCATCTAAGTTTAAATTTGCGCTCTTGCCCCCCCCCCCCCCCCGCTAGCTTTGTTTCCCTGTAAACATTATTGAACCTTCTGACTCTTAGTTTCATTATTTTCCAAAATGGGCAAAATACTGGCATGTACCCTTAAGGGTCATTCTGAGGAATAACGGTACTCCTGTGAATAAATGGGTATTCACATTTATTATCACACACCCAAACACCACACACACACACACACACACACACACACACACACACACAACTGGAGAGGTGAAAACGGAAAATAAGAAATTAAGTTTGATGAAATTTAAAGGAAAGGTTTTTGAACATAGGAAATAATGATAAAACAGGAAGCTAGAGAGAAATCAAAGTAAAAACTCAGATTTTTTTATTGCACTTTTCTTCTTTCTTTGCACCATGTGGGTTGCAGAAGCACCCCCCCCCCCCGCAACCTCCCCCACTTCCCAGGCACTGAAGCAGTGACAGTAATGATTATTCTTAAGCATAGGTCTGAATGAAAAGCCACACAATGGAATATTTTACTTTCCCTGCAAATCTTCTCACAATCTTCTCATAAATAAATGGAGCTATAGTCAAGGAAACTGGGCTAAATCCCTCCCTTATTGCTTGGAACATTCCCAAATCATTCATCACCGACAGAGGAAGATGGGAGCATCTCTTTGGCATATATCTTAGGGAGGTCTGGCAAGGTTAAGGGGAAGAAACAAAGAGTCTTAAACATCCAGGGTATTTTTTGCCAATGTACAGATTTAAAAAAAAATTCACACACTGCATGCTTTTGTCAATAAATCCTCTATATGCTTACACGGAGGTGCTGAAATTTGCTTGGTAGTTCAAAATTGTATCTGGAGCTTATTGCAGAACAGTATCTGATAGAAAACATGAGAATTTCTATCTGTGGATCCTAAAATCAATGATATCTAAGAATTGCCAATGGTTTTTGTTGGATTAGAATAGACTGTTCTGATTTGAGTAGTAGCTATCTCAGCTATATCATTATTTCTGGGTAAGGAGCACAGTGCAGGGGCACTGGGCTAGTTTGAGGGCAGAACTATCCTAGTTCCAGGGAAATTATGCACAGTGTGTAAGAGTGTCTCAAAATCTATGATAGATTGCTCTGTGCAATTGCTCTTAAGTCTGCCTAGGATTCCATATCCTATTTTAAATCTTTGAAATGAAACTTCATGTCATAGGGTTTTCAATGAGAGGAAAGGGTAAAGGGGAAAAAAAGAATAAAGCTGAATCAAGACAGAAACTTTTTTATGATATAAATGGCTCTTAAATTATTTTTTCCTTTCACTGAAAAAAAGTCTTATTGTTAACTATTTCATTTGGAGGATATAAAATTATTTATGGGGCTGAGAGTAGAAAGCCACCATGCCTTATCTTTTCCTGGCTCCTTGAAAAAAAATGCTTAATTGAGGTTGTGGAAGATGACTTTAAGTGAAAGTGCATTTTGTAATTTATTTTATTAAACATGATCAAAGGTGGCCTTAGAACATTTAAACAAGCATTTTCCTAGTTATATGGCACTCTTTTAACTTGGTCATTGGCTCAATGTCCCTGTTGTTGGTTGGATAGTCCCTTCTACTATAGAAGACCAAAATTTTCCATTCTTTGAAACCTAGTGTTTTACTATACACAGATGAAACACACCTGTTTCTGATAAACAACTACTTTCAATTCTTGTTAACTGTGAAAAATGCATACAATGGAAAAAATATGTGTTTCCTATTCCTGTGTAAATGTAATCTGGAGCTTCAAATGGTTGCTTTAAAAGCATTAGTGAGCACCTACTATGTGCAAGGAAGGCTCCAAGGAATTCAATAAATCTGAAAATGTTTATTGAGCATCCAATCTGAGCCAGGCTATATTGCACATTAAAGAAGGTAGGCTATGGGCAGGGAGGGCAGGGTGGAGGAACACAGAAGCATACCAGTATCAAGTAGGGAAGGAAGGAGGTAGTTCACTTTTAGATAAGATCATCAGGGACCTTTGTATATTTGGGGAAACAATGGGGAAATTTGAAGAAAGATGGAAGGAAGTGAAGGTATAAGCAATGTAGGCCTTTGGGTGAAGATCTTTCCCCATGGAGGGAGCAATGGAGGCCTTGAGGTAGGGGAATAATGCATATTTTGAAGAAAAGAAAGGAGGCCTGAGTTGAGAAGAAGGAGATGACTTCACAAAGATAATGGGGCCATATTATATAGGGCCGTGTAAGCCATTACAAGGACTTTGGATTTTACTATGAGTGAGATAGGAGCTTTTGGAGGGGTGACAGTATCCGATTGGACAAGGGTGACAGTATCTGATTTAGGTTTTCATATAACACCTAAGTCAGTCTGGTTTCTCTATTGAATACATATACACTGTAGGATGTGAGTATAGAAATAGAAAAACCAATGAGCAGGCCATTGAGTACTCCAGATGAGAGATAATTATGGCTTGGATCAGGGTCATAGATACAGAATGTTGAGAGGTGATCCAGTTCTGAATACATGTTGAAGATAGTAGTAGCAGGATTTGTTGAAAGATTGAATGAACATATTAAAAGAAAGATATGAATCAATGATGATCCTAAAATATTAATTATCATTTACTAAACAAAAGGAAAATAGGAGATAAAGGAGACTGTAGAAGGAAATTGATTTTTCTGTTTTGGATACATTCATTTGAGATGCCCAGTGAAGATGCAAGTGAATTTGACTTAGCAAGTGGAGATAATCATCTGGAGTTGTAGGTAGAGATGCAGGCTGGACATATATTTTTGAAAGAGAAGTCAACAGTATGTAGATGAGATTGAAAGCCATAAAATACTGTGAGATCACTTAGGGAGTGAGGGGATATCAATCAAGTCCAAAAATTTAGCTTTACCAAGTAGTAAAGAGTTCCAGACTGATAAGTCAATAAAGAAGAAGGAGCAGAAGGGGGGGGGGGGAGAAAAGGAAGAAAGGGAGTGAGGTTGGGGGAGGGGGAGCAAATAGAAAAGGCCAATGAAGGAAGAGAAAAATTGAGACAGCATTATGCCTTGGATGCCAAGGGGAAAAAGTTAAATAAAATAAGGTTTATACTTTATGATCTATAGGAACAATTATTTACTTTATAAAGACAGTAAGATGACATAAAGATATTTCACATTGTGTACAGCGAGTGGTAAGTGCTACAAAAGATCTGATACTTGGTCATGAGAGGACTGAATGAAGGAGGTAGTATTTAATCCCAGTGTTGAGCGATGGGCAGACACTTTCTATTAGAAGGGAAGGAAGGGAGATTTTTAATGCAAAGGGAACATCTTACAAAGAAGTTCAGAGAAGGGAGAACACAAGGAATATCTGAAGAATAGCGAATAGTTCAAGTTAGCCAGGTATATAGAACGCCTCACCCTCTTTCTGCACATCTCTAAGGCAGGTGTCTGAGGCTTAAAGATGTCCACATTTTGCTTCTGCTTGTTTGTTTGTTTTACCAAATCTCCAGAAGCAGTGTGTACGATAAGCCTTAACACAATATTTCCTTTTAATCCTTTCCCATCATTCTGACTCTCACCTTCCAAATCTTGTATTTTCATCTGTAAAAATAGTAATAGCCACGTAAAACACCTGTCTCTATTTGTTTGGCATCTATGGAGTTCTTGTTCCAGGCAAACTCTGGTAAAATGAAAAAAGGACTGACATAAATATGCAAAAATATTTATTGTAATACAAGCCCCTAATGTATGATAGGTCTGGTGTTGGGAGCAAAAAGGGAAATATGAATAAGATATGGTTTTAGGACAGTCAACCTTAATCATTGAAATATAGACAATTCATGCTGTAGATTTGGAGTCTGGCCCAGCATAATCTGACCTGTGCTTCAGTTCCACGGAGACAGGAAAAACTATTTTGCTTACAATCATACACAAAATCCCTTCTGAGTAACAGTCATTATCTCTGGGGTCTGAGCAACTCATGGCTTGAAGAGAGAAAGGGATAGGAATACAAGGAAGCACAGGAAATGTGTTTCTCAGGAATAGACAAGAAATATCTACGTGGGTTCCCATCCTCAAAAAATAAACATAGTAAATTCCTTACAGACATTTTAACATGAATTTTAACTTTAGGGCCAGTGTCACAGGTTTTCTCCCCATCTTTGTATTCCTAATAGCATGGTAAAATGAATTGAGTCAAGTGAGGGAATCTATTATCCAATTTAAACTCAGACACTATTTCAGCCCCTGAGCCTCTTTGCACCTCCTGGGTCTCATTTACAAAATTAAAAGCAAGGACATGGGTGGGAAGGAAAGTAAGTGGGAATGGCTCCATGCTTGGGCGTCATATAGACTTAGTAGCTATATGATATTGAACAAGCTACTGAGTGTCTGACTTTGAGTTGTTAAACTGTGATTAAAGAAAATAACAGCTCTCACACAGTGTTAAGAGTATTAAAAGAAATCACATAGAGAAAATTTCTGGCACATAGTAGACATTCAATAAATGTTCATTTCCTTCCTTCTTCTCACTTGAAAATTTCAGTTCCAATATAACATCAAGCCATAATTTAGAGGGAGAGAGTTAGGAAAGAAACTATGGAGTCTTAATACTATTGGCTCTTTTGAAATATATGTATTTTAAATTGGCATCCAGTCAGGTTCAAAGCATAAGACAACCTCTATCTTTAAGCATAAAAATAAAACTTGCAGGACCACAGAAACAGTGAGTGGTCCTTTTGAGAGAAATGTTAGGATTATTTGAGGTGGGGGGAGAAGGAAAGAGGTTAGTTGATAAATAGTTTCAAAGCCTTTAAATTAAACATTAGCAAGTAGGAGAGAGGTATTTGCTCACTGTTCTCCCCATTTAGATGGGTTAGCCATTATGACTGGTTTTACACAATCAACTTGCTTCTTCCCAAAATGGAAAACAAATGTTTTTTTTCATAAAATTTGGGTGAGTTTATGGCAGGAATGTCAGCTAAGTGAATGCATCAATGTTCTACCTGAAAGGAAATGTAGGCTTTAATACTTGACTTTTCTATGTTTTTTATATTTTGCCTGGCTACATATTGTAACCATTCCTTTCAGTTACCAAAGTCTAATTTGCAGCTGTCTGTATAAAACCAAAACTTCACTCCCACAAATAAAAATGTTCAAGTCCTCTTGTTTAATCTCTACTGTCTCTCAGTTTAGTAGTTGAGACATCTAAAATGCCTCAAGTATAAAGAAAACACGATAGTCACCATCCCCAAGCACCATCCATTACTCGGTGTTCCAGTTTGTCATACAGTATAAAATATAATTTTTTTAAAAAAGAGGAAGGGAGAAGTAGCAGTGATTTATGCCTGTCTTGAAAGTTTGGCATTGCAGTTACAAGTATAGGGAGCCATTTACAGGAGAAAAAATATAACCAGAGACTATGCAAGGATGGAAGATGAGATCATCTACCAGCAGCAGTCTTTCAAATTCATAGACACTTGTGGATTCATGAGATGAGAGGGAGCAGTGCAGAGGACTGTAAAATTCATTCAGTGTTTGAATTTGTTAACACACATTCTCAAGCTGTCTCTTTTATAAGATAGAACTCACATTGTAAGCAAAAAGAATCAGTATGAAAAATGTCCCTATTAATTGAAATCATAATAGTCTTAAAGTTAGAAAGGATAAGGCAAAGGATAATATGTAACTCAAGTGTTATTTAAAAGAGAAAAATAGGTAAGTTTAAAGGAAACTTGCAATCACCTTTTCTTTTTTTGGAAATTTTTATCTAACTATTCTTTTAAATGATTAATGTAAATGAATTAATTCCAGTTTATTTAAATTCATTTGTCTTCTACTAAGGATGATCAAAATTTGCCTTGTGTTGTATTTGTGTGTGCATGTGTGTGGGGTTTTTTGTACTAAACATTCTTTCCTGTAGAATTAAATTTGTCAATAATTTCATAGAGACAAAAGAAAAATAATTTACAGAATTATGCATTGACCCATAACTCTCTTCTTACATTTCTCTCATAAAACCCAAAATAGATATTATTTCAACTTCAAGATCAGAAGGGGGAAATGTGAAGTCTGTTTTGGTTGTTTCTCTAGAAACAGGCAGATCAAAATCTAGGAATCAAATGAGAATAGAAAATGTTTCAAGGTGAGAGAGGGAAGAAGAGATGGTGTCAATATTGGCTTCTTTGGTCCTAATATATGTTAGAAAACATTAAAATAATATGGATCAGTAAAGAATCTCTTATTCTGAACTGCTTGTATATAGTAATCCAGAAATTAAAAAGCCAGTATTTAGGCTAACAAAAATGAATTGGTATAATGATAAACAATATTACAGGAGGGGTTAAGATCAGGGAAACCTGAAAACAATGTAAGGTCCTCATTAAAAGACAGAGTAGATTTGGGCTGGGACCCTTGATTCTGCATGTATTACAAGCTCCCAGCCAGGCCTATGCTGCTGGTCTGCCAACCACACTTTGAATAGCAAAACCCCATATTATGACAAAGATAAAAAGGTTTATCCTCAACATTTCATTTAGGGAAGCCTGCATGTCAAATGATCTTTCTCACCAACCCCTCCCCCCATTCTTATTTTCAATGAGCCCACTCTAGGAAACATACATAAAAGTGACTATCCTTTTCAGATATTCACAATAGGGCATTTTACTAAAGTAAATAAGTGAATTATTAACTTAGCCCTCAAAAGTGTCTGTGAAGTAAATACTTTTATCATCACTTTACAGAAAGAGAAACAGGCTTGGGGGACTGAATTAGCTATGTCAAAGCCACACATGCAGGATTCAGAAACAGAATTCTGAACCTGACTACATCTAACCTCAGGACCGAGACATTCCAGTCAATGTTATTACAGTTATCAAGATTGCATTGTTAGCTATATTGCAAACCAAGAATAAGACACGAGATACAGTAGTATGAACTTTGGGGCATACTTTCATTCATTGTTAGCTCCTAAAACAGGAGTCACTCAAGAATAACTACTCCTGATAATAGACATCTTAAATGCCTGAAGAAAAGCAGCCTTGGTGCCCTAAATAATCACTTTCAAGAGCCAGAATGAGTAAGAGATGAGAATGAAACACTGGATTCAGCACCTTAGACTACAGAGAGGACAAATAGATTCCAGATAAGGAGATACTGGATGCTCCACAGTCCTGAACATGTGAGATAATCATTGAAGCGCCACGTCTGACAAAATAGCCCTTCAAGTTTAGAATCCCCAAAGGACTTTTACTACTGAAGGGTACACTATTGGAGATTGTACTTATTCTATTATTTTTAAAGTGTGTAATTCCTCCTATAGTGTGTTGGCCCCTGGGTCTTTGAGCCAGTCTAGACCAGAATTAACCAGGAGCCATCATTTTCTCTGTAAGCATGTTATAATCATGTTTGCTTATTTCACAGTTTAATATACTCCCTCCTGTTAAACTACATCGCAGGGCCTTCAGCACCTGTTGCTGATTTCTGTCAGACTGAAAATATTTCTTTCTCTTTATTATTCATGTGCAAGCATAAGATAAACTTGCCAAGAGTTGTCATTCTTAAATGCACCTGCCAAGTGTCAGATATTTTAATAGTTGAAATGCTTACAGCATATGCTGTGGTTGCTGCTGCAGCTACTAACTTACAGTGCCCAGTATTTCACAAGAGACTGGATCTCTTCAGGGTGACAGATTCATCCCTTGTTATATGCATATGTGACCATATGCCCATGGGTATGAACCATGCATATGTAAGACATCCCCAGGTTAGCTTTGGCTGAAAATATCTTACATGCTACCTTATATTATCACTTTTTAAATCAAGAATAAATCTCTTGGACTCTACTTTCTGATTTGTTGGCAGATGTTTACATGAAAGATGGCATCAGGCCATGTACTAAAATAAAATAATAATAATTGCTTTATGGCTATAAGATAGAACGCTTTTTCCTGTTTTGATAGGTTTTTCACTTCCCTTTCTAAGGATGCCTAATATATTCTCCACTCTTCTGTTAGATCCTCAATCCAGATTAAAGTGAGAACTGCTAAACCACAGTAGTCATAGTTGAGCTAAACTCAGATTAAACAGCCAGGGTGAAACTCAGATTAAACAGCCAGGGTGCTGGGGCCTGGCCGATGGGTTCTAAGACTCTGGGACACTGGCCCAGTTTCCTACAAAGGACAGCAGTCAACATCTAGAGATAGGCTTTCACTTAGATATAATTGAAAAATGAGGCGTAGCATAGAGGTATCCTTGAATCCTAGCACAGTACCCACCAGGGCAAAAATAGAAAGGACCTTTCCCATGATTTATTCAACTTTATCCTGTCAATCTTGTCAGATCTCCTCAGAGGTGTGGAATGAGGCTGAAGAGGTTAGAGAAGGTTTTCTAGAATGCTGACGATGACTAAAGCCAAGAAAGTCAGAGCAATAGAGATGTTTCATGCTTTCCCGTGTTCCCAGAACAAGCGGAGCCTTCCCAGTTTTGCTCAGTTCCCTGGATCCCATGTGTTTCAGCATGTTTACCTTGCCTGCCTGTGAGAATGTAGAGCAGACAGAACATGAATCCCACATTCTTGACTGAGTTCATGAAAAACTCTCCTGAAGTCAACCTCTGCCACAGTCTCCTTTCAAGAGCGCTGTGCTTCAGGTGACCTCAGGAGATAGGACAACAAATTTTCCCTTTTGAAACAGTACAGCAGACTATTCCTAGATCTCTCTCCTTCTTTCTAACTCTCATTAGCTTGCCCTTTCTCGCTCCTTCTCCCTCTCATGTGTGCAAAGCCACACTACTTGAACATTAAAGAATATATTACATATCTAAAGACCTTTACTATTAGAAGTTACATGAGTTTAGTTAATTAATACCAAGCTCTCATGAATCAAGTGGTCAAGAACCTTTTTATTGTAGTCCTGGAATGACTTTTCTCAGAGAACGAATATCCAATTATGTTCATTTTAATAAGTCTACTAACCTCTATGCTGTTAGTGATTATGATTCTGAAATGGGAGGTCTTGCTTTAGTATGACAGTCAAACCAGATTTCCCTTATCCTAAGCTATGGTGCCTCAATAACTACATCTGTTTGGATGTGAATCAGTTGCAGGAAAGATTTCCTGAGAAGTTCTTGGCATACCTAATTTCTAACCGATGCTTCTGATGACATAAAACCAGGATTGGGATATATGTGAAGACACAAAGCATCTGCAGGTACATACCCCAAATTAGCTCCTTTTACCCACAAGGGAACAGAGCATCTGCAGGTAAGTCCACTTTGCTCTTACGGCCTAGAAATCTACTCTTCCTTGGCTGCATTTATAGGATAGCTGCCTAGCAAAACAAAACTAAAAAAAAGTCAGAGCTGGTGCTTTGCAACAGACTCAGAAAAACACGCATAGGGGATAGAGCTGGAACTCTTTCTTTGAGAGTCTAGTACACTAATCAATGAATTCCAAAGAGAATTCTGCACACAGCCATCATTAAAATTTAAAAGGAGATTAGAGACCTATTTCCAGCCAGAATAATGTGAAAGCCCTGACATGCGCCATTAGATTGTTTGATGAACATTTCCAGAAAAATGGGATGTCTGTTTTGACCTCTGCAGTGTGAGTAACACATGTCGAAAAGGAAGACAAGAAGGCTTATTTTTATACAGATAGCAGAAAGCGGCTCTCCTTGTTAGGAAAGTATGGCAGGCTGATTTTTGCCTTTCGTTTTCCTTTGTTTTTTGAAGGTCCTCCCAGATAAACGTTTGTGGTACACAACTTGGTTCTGGCTTTATGCCTGTGACTGTTTATAAGTCATGTGAGGAAGTCATCTATCTTGACCAATATGGCTCAGACATATTTTCCATGTTAATTACACATGTTTGGACTGACATTGCAGTGATACAATTTCATTTGTTTAAAACAACAGAATGGATGGCTCTTTTACTCAACAAATGTAGGTAAAAATTCTTCCCAGAGTATATGTAACAAGTCTGGAAAGTATAAGGCACAAACACTAGTGGCTGAAGTCCCAGAGAACAAGAAGCTAATATTCTGCAAGGATCTCTCATTTAGATGAAAAGCAAGTTGGAAAAGTAAAATGTAATTATCAACAAATAATATGTGTTAGACCCTGTGACAAGATTGGTGTCCTAAAATGAATCGCCAGTCTTAAAGAGAAGCAGAGGCACATATTACTTTGACCCAATGGAAATGTTCAGATTTTGGCTGGGTTTTTGAGCAGGACCTCAACATTTTTTATCACTTACCAGAACACCAGCAGTTAACCCCGTAATGGCCAACTGCTAGTTATTATCCTACATTTGGTCCCCAGCTGCAAGGTTCTGCTCACTTTATTGTCGTCTCAGCCCTCAACCTATTAGCAGCCTGGTGACCGCTTGCATGCAGAAGGGCCTTTGGTTGACTAAATCCCCATCAGGGTCGCAGCTGTTGTAAATATGCAGTGACAAAAATATCCATGTGCAATGAATTGCAGATAAATCTGTAAGCCAATTTAAGGAAAACTTGACAAACAAATGAGAGGACTAGTTGGATTCTCTGGCTTCTGAACATTACAAACTACATTCCCTTTATTTTTTGGAATATCCTTTGTAAAATCCAAGTATTCCCCTTTTTGTTCATTGGAAGAGTAGGGCTAAATTTCAAAGTGATAGGCTCAGTTCAGCAAAAAAACATTCTTTTATCCTTTCCTCCACTCAGCAGTAACAGAATGAATGCCATGTTCAATAATTCAAACAAATCCCTGCGTTGGCACAATACTAACATCAGCATGGTATTTATTCACAACGTGCTACAATTCAAACATCAACCCTTATCTTTTTCTTCCAGCCAGCAGGCTTAAGTTCTGGTTATATACATGCAAAAATATTACACCACAACCATTAAACCATATTTAACAGCCAAAGCTGCCAGGTCTGGTTCATTTCACAGACTGCCCTGGATGCACACTTGATGAGTAACTGTGGTTGGTGTCAGCGTGCTCAAGCCTATGTCCAATCATGACCTTGAGAGACCTTGCTGACTGTGCTTCTTCTTGCTACCTGGAAACATTTAAAAACAAGGAAGAAGACAAGGAAATAAATGACCTATACCAAAAAGATAAAATGGAGTGATCCTTTCCTCTATTGTATCATTGAATGCCACTCCAAGATCCAACATCAATTAATAGATGTGATCTGCAACTCCCTTAGGTCTAACTAAATTTAAACCCACAAAGGGGGTGTTGTTTCTGGTTCTAACTAATCAAAAATTTGGCCTGTTCCTGCCTGTGTTGACTGATTTGAATTTCTACTCCAGAGCCTGTTCTTTTAATTAAATAGTTGATATTTTCCTTAACAGTCAGTGACAGATTTTTCTCCTTAATTAATTCATTCAAATATGTGTGAAGCACCTATTATATGCCAGACACTGTGGATAAAACATTAAGAGTCACAGTCCTTGCATCTAAGGGAGTTAGGGTTTAAAGGCATATAATCATGTAGGAGAGGAAATATTTTTTCTTCCATTCACCCCCCAGGTCCATGGTATCAGAAGTTACGGAATGATAGAGAAACTGCCATTAGCTCTTTATAGTGTTTCCCCACCCTAGCTAGTTTGGCTCAGGAGAGAGCATTGGCCTGTGGACTGAAGGGTTCCAGGTTCGATTCCAGTCAAGGGCACATACCTTTGTTGCAGGCTCCTCCTTGCCCGGTCCCTGGTCAGGGCTCATGCAGGAGGCAACCAATACAATGTGTCTCTCTCATATCGATGTTTCTATCTGTCTTTCCATCTCTCTCCCACTCTCCCTAAAAATCAATGGAAAAATATCCTTGGGTGAGGATTAACTATATATATATATATATATATATATATATATATATATATATATATATAGAGAGAGAGAGAGAGAGAGAGAGAGAGAGAGAGAGAGAATCCTGAGATGTGTATATTACTGATGGCTTATTGATTTCAATAATGTCCATTGAGAAAAAGTTTAAAATTATCAGGTAGATATTGGGAGCATAACCAATATGACCAATATATTAGATGCATGGTATTTTTAAAAAACAATACAATGAATTGCAATTTGTGCATGCAATAATTTATATGAAAAGTAGAATTATGAGTATCATGTATCGATGTACTCTTGGGTAGAAATGTTAGGGCAACCTTCATTAGTTCAAATCCTCATCATCTTATATGTTGCTCTATTTTATACTTCATTCTTTAAATGGAGGATCCCTTTCATTCACAACATAAAGGACTGAAGGGCTGAGTGGAATCTAAGGGTGGAGTGCAGCTCCACTCTGCAACACGGAGCCTGTAAACTTATTGAATTCTAGAGGCCAGTGCACAAAATTGGTGTGGTGTGTGTGTGGGGGGGGGGGGGGGTGGCCCTCAATCAGACCTGTGCCCTCTTGCAATTAGGTAGGGTCCCTAGGCCTGGCCAATGATTAGGGCCTATGGGGGCTTTCCTTCCCCTGGCCCTGCCCCCACCACGGACACTGCTTACCATCTGTGCAGTGCTGCTCCTCCTCCCCTGCCACCAGTCACCTCCCTCTGCAGGCAACAGGCATGGGGTATGATCGCTTGGCTGGCCTGGGCTGCCCTTTGTGGGGTGACTGATCACAGGGCCCCCAGATCGATAACCCCACAGAGAGAGGCCCTGCCCACCCACTGCAGTACCTCCAGCCTGGTGGCCTGGGCCTCCCTCTGTGGCCACTGGCTGGGTGGCCCAGATTTCCCTCTGTGGGGCCCCACCTCACAGGGCTCCACAATCGATCACTTAGCAAAAGGAGGCCCTGCCAACTTGGCTGGGGCTCCGTGATCAACCACTGCA
>PVJC01035134.1:0-18425 GCA_004026665.1 Murina feae
TAGCATTTGCAGGAGTATGGATGGAGCTGGAGAACATAATGCTAAGTGAAATAAGCCAGTCAATGAAAGAAAAATACCACATGTACTCACTCATCTATGGATAATAATAACCATTATAAACTGGTGAACAAAAATGGATACAGAGGCAGAGCAGCATCAAACAGACTGTCTAATTACAGCAACAAGGACAGGAACATTGTGGGGGGTAACAGATCAGCCAAGGGACTTTTGGTGCATGCATTTAAGCATAAATAATGGACACAAAACACTGGGGGGTAGGGCAGGCGGGCGGAAGGGCAGGGAAAAAAAGAGATATATGTACCAATCTTTGTAAAACTTTATGTAATAAAAAAAATTAATTAAAAAAAAAAAAAAGAAAATGCCCAAAGAAAGTTGTCATTTCTTCATGGTGAAGGGACTGGAGTTCGTATTGATGAAAACACCTTCGTGGCTGTGGTGACTGGCAGTGACTGCAGCAATGGCGTGATGGGGCTGGTGGCTGGTGGCTT
Source organism: Murina feae (assembly GCA_004026665.1). Taxonomy (NCBI): domain Eukaryota; kingdom Metazoa; phylum Chordata; class Mammalia; order Chiroptera; family Vespertilionidae; genus Murina; species Murina feae. The sequence continues at coordinate 510 of PVJC01035134.1, forward strand.
CCCCTGATTAGCCTGGTTGTCTCCCACAAAGGGAGGCCAGATTGCAGCTTAGGCCCGGTCCCCAAAGGGAGCAGGGAGCGTGCCTAAGCCATCTGTAGGACAACTCCTGAGGGCTCCCAATATGTGAGAGGGGGCAGGCTGGGCTGAGGAACTTCCCTCCCCCAGTGCACAATTTCGTGCACTGGGCCCCTAGAGGTAAAATATTTAACTGTAGCAGTGTTTGACGATGTTCTGTGCAGTGAGAAAACCTGAGGTCATTTTCAAGTTACACCATTTATTTCTTCTCTTCAGTTTGGTTAAGTTACTAAACTTTCTTAATCTCCAGTGTCTTGCTAATGAGAAGAAAATAGGATTCTACCCAGTCTCCTATCTAGATACTCCAGGATTTTCTGTTAGGATCAAATGGAATGAGGTATGGGAAAATGCTTCAAAAACATTTGGTTGAACTGTAAAATGTTTGCACCTGGCTATAAAGCAAGTCAGGTTCTGGGCTAAAAAACTCCAAGGAAGTTATTTGCTAGGGAGAGGAAGCCAGGTGTTGCTACATGACGTCATTAGCCAGTGCCTTCAGTGACCATTTCCGACCTGGGCTGGATTGTAGGCCACATTTTGTGCCTTGGGATCTTGACAGATTTGGCTGCAATTTGGTGGGGTATCGCTCTGTGGTGGTGGTGGGGCCGGTGTCCTACTTGGGGCAAGCCAAGTGTTGGTTTGTCAGTGACAGGTCCGTGGTGCCATTTATTTTTAAACTAGGGGCCCGGTGCACAAAAATTTATGCACTCGGTGGGGGGGGGGGGGATTGTCCCTGAGCCTGGCCTGTGCCCTCTTGCAGTCTAGAACACCTCAGGCGGGGATGTCCACCTGCTGGCATGCCTGGCCAGCCTGGGTGAGGAGCTGAGGGCCATTTTCAGGCTGCCTACAGCCCCTCCAGGGTTCGTGCACTGGGGATGGGAGGGCTGGTGAGTGCAGGTGTCAACGTTTCCCACTGGAGGGCCCACTATCCCACATGCCTGGCGGGCCTCCACCCCTGAGGGGACACACCTGGCACAGAGCTGAGTGGTGAGCCAAGGGCGGACGCTGGCGCAGGATCCCTTGGTGGGGCCCTGCTGCTGAGCAAACACACCCGGGGTGGAGCTGGGCAGCGGAATGGCTTTGGATGCTCTGCACTGTGTAGCAGATGCTCCCCCATGCCCTGCGGAGGCCCCTGGAGGGCGGATGAAGGCAGCGGACCCTGGACAGGTGCTCCTGCACATCCCACAGAGGCCCCTGTGAGATGGAGCCAGGCAGTGGAACCAAGGATGGGCACTTCTGGATGCCCCCAGGAGGCCCCCGGGGGCAGAGCCAGGCAGCAGACCCAGGACAGCTGCTCCTGCACGCCTTGCAGAGGCCCCTGTGCTCCCACATGCCCCGCAGAAGCCTCCGGGGTGGAGCCAGGCAGCAGACCCAGGACAGTTGCTCCTGGACACCCCATGGAGGCCCCCGGGGGGTGGAGCCAGGCAGCGGACCCAGGATGGCTGCACCTGCAAGCCCTGCAGAGGCCCCCACTCTCCCACATGCCTGGTGGAGGCCCCCGGGGGGCGGAGCCATGCAGTGGACCCAGGATAGGTGCTCCTGGATTCCCCGAGGATGCCCCAGGCCGGACCCCACTGAGCTGACACACCCAGCACAGCTGTGCCAGCTGTGGAGGCTCCCAGTGCAGAGCCACCCTGCCAGTCCCCATCTTGGCTGGGTTAATTTGCATACAGCCGCTCTGATTGGCTGGTTGGCGTAGCTTAGGCATCCCAAAGAAATGGTCAATTTCAATATTACACTTTTATTAGTTTAGATAATTGAAACACTGTTGCTTTAAGCCGAGGCTGAGGCAGGTAACGAAAACTCCTGTTTGTTTCAGCTCCGTGGCTTCTATAATTGAAACATTGTTATCATGACCAGAGGCTCAGCCAGCCTAGGCAGGCAGTTGCAACGGAAGCCTCTGGTTTGCTCTAGCTCCGTGGCTGCTGGCCTCCATCTTGGCTGGGTTTATTTGCATACAGCCCCTCTGATTGGCTGGGAGGTGTGGCTTGGCTGGTGGGAGTGGCTTAGGTGTCTCAGGTGATGGTTAATTTGCATATTACTCTTTTATTATATTAGGCTAGCTGTACCCGACCACACGTTGCTGTGGCTCAGTCTGGTTAAATGGAAAAGAAAGAAAAGAGAAAGCGCACATTTCTAATATATTTAATTGCACAATGCTTGTGGGAATAAAATATTTTTTGTTGTTTTATTGTCTGTGCAGATATAGAGATTGTTTGGTTTGCTGACTCTAGACATATAATTGTCCATGTAAGAAGCAATCCGTGCACAGATCTAAACTGCACAATTCTAAAGATTGGCCCTAAGCTTTGTTGATGCTGATTGCAAATGCCAATCGAATTGGGAATTGCAGTCTCTTAAAGTGAAATGGCATATCCCTTGGAATCATAGGAATGCAAGGAATGAGGACATCTTCACCTTTGAAAGGTCCTGTCAAGATTGTTGCTTCTACAACTTTGCTCATTAATTTTTTTACCGCAAGCTGCGTGCCATTGCAAAGCTTTGGAGGGTTGATATTTCGCAACATGATTGGCACGCCGATTTTCTATTGCAGTATGTGCAGTGCCATCGCTGGCAGATCTAGTGAATTCAAAAATTCTGTTGGATAATTAACCACTTCATCTGCTTCCACAACAGTGTTGACAGACTTCTATGTGACTGCCTCACTTTGAATGTTAGACTGAATAATATTGTTAAATTCATAGATATCTTTGTTCTTGACCGCAAGAATAGCTTGTTCACTCAGCCAATCGTGATTCTTATAATTGATTTGACTATTGGAAAATGCTTTCTCAACCAATTCTTTCTTTGACATTACTAAATTTTATGGATTGTAAATCAGAAACATTGAAATCGAATTATAAAATATTTAGTATAGCGTGCGCTGGTTTTACATCCAACAGATGGTGCTGTTTTTTAAAAAATGCATGTTTGTTTTTTTAAAAGAAACCACAGGTTTGACATCTATATAATGTAGGAATATAAAAACATGTGCGTAATTGAATGCAATGTTTTATCAAAATTTCAAAGCAATCAGTGAAGAACTTTCGGAGATTTAAGATTTTGAACAAACGAACATTTACATTTTTATTTATATAGACTAGGGGGCTGGTGCACAAAATTCCTGCACTGGGAGGGTTTCCTCAGCCAAGCCTGTCCCCTCTGACATATTGGGAGCCCTCAGGGGTTGTCCTACTGACGGCTTAGGCTCTCTCCCTGCACCCCTTGGGGAGCAGGCCTAAGCTGCAGTCTGGCCTTCCTTTGTGGGAGACAACCAGGCAAATCAGGGGAAGCCACCAGCCCCATCACGCCATTGCTGCAGTCACTGCCAGTCACCACAGCCACCAAGGTGTTTTCATCAACATGGACTCCAGTCTCTTCACCATGAAAAAATGACAACTTTATTTAGGCATTTTCAACATATGTTTCCCATAGGATATGACATTTCTTTCTTTCTTTTTATCCTCACCTGAGGATATGTTTCCATTGATTTTTAGAGAATGTGGAAAAGAAGGGAAAAACAGAGAGAAACATCAAAGTGAGAGGAACACTTTGATTGGTTGCCTCTTGCATATGCCCTGACCTGGGCCCTGGCCAGGGAGGAGCTGGCAACCTAGGTACATGCTCTTGGTCAGAATTTAACCCAGACCGTGCAGTCAGAAGGCTGAAGCATTCTGCACTGAGACAAACCAGCTAGGGCAGGGTATGACATTTCTTAGCCCTCCAGCAGTGGGCCTTCAGTTATTTTTTTTTCTCCAGGAGTGTGGTGGAAAAACCCTAGATTGTCTTTTTTGATTCTTATTACCCAAGTTACTAAGAATATTACTGGTGATATACAGGGAGCTTAACCAATGAGTGGTCAGAAAAGGTGTTTCCTCTGTAGTTCACTTCGATCACCAGCTCCACCCCTTCCCCTCCAATCCCAGCTCCACCCCTGCCCAGGCATTCAGTCTCTTGCCAAGGATGCAGGCCTGGACAGGGGACCCACAGACCCTTGCGATCACTAGCTCTGCCCCTGCCCAGGCCTGCAGTCTCTGCCTGAGGCTGCAGGCCTGAGCAGAAGACCGCCAAAACCCTCAGATCACCGGCTTCATATAGCCCAGTAACTGGGCTCTGATAACTGGCTCTGATCCTGCCTCCTGCCATCGCTGATTCTACCCTTGCCCCACTGGCAGCCTCTGGCCAAGGCTGTAGGCCTGAGCAAAGGACCCCCAGGCCCCTCCAATTATGAGCTCTGCCCCTGCCCCACTACAGCCTCTGGCCAAGGCTAAAGGCCTGGGCAGGAGACCCCCAGGCTCCTACCATCGCCAGCTCCAACTTTGCCCCACTGAAGCCTGTGGCCAAGGCTACAGGCCTGGACAGAGGACCCCCAGACTCCTCCACCCCTGGCCCACTACAGCCTCTGGCCAAGGCTAAAGGCCTGGGCAGGAGACCCCCAGTCTCCTGGGATCACCAGCTCTGCCCTTGCCCCACTACAGCCTCTGCCAAAGCTGCAGGCCTGGCAGGGAACCCCCAGGCCTCTCTGATCACCAGCTCCACCCTTGCCCCACTGCACCCTGTGGCCAAGGCTACAGGCCTGGGCAGAGGACACCCAGACCCCTACAATGCAGGCTCTGCCCATGCCCAGACCCCTGCAATTGCAGGCTCCACTCCTGCCCCTCTGATCACCGACTCAGCTCCTGCCCAGACCCTGAGATTGCTGGCTTTGCCCTTGCCCCATTGCAGTCTCAGGCCAAGGCTGCAGGCCTGGGCAGGGGACTCCCAGACCCCTGCTTTGCCAGCTCCACCAGTGCCCAGGCCCCTGCGATCTCTGACCTTGCCCTTGCCCAGGCCTGAGGCCTCTGGCCCAGGCCTTATGCTGGGGTAGGGCACCCTCAAACCCCTCTGATCACTGGCTCTGCCCCTGCCTCCTCTGATCACCGGCTCCACCCTTGCCCATGCCTGAGGCCTCTGGCATAACATAACATAATTATTGTAAAAACTTTTTTTCCCTCTACTTTTAGAAAAAGTTAATTTTTTCAATGGAAAATATACACACATTCTTAGAAAAGTATAAAAGAGATAACATGATGTGGGGAGATAACAGGTCCTCGGGTTTGTTCCCAGGACTGCAGTAACTCCTGGGTCTCTAACAGCTTTAGTGTAAAAGTACAATTTATTTTTTTTATAAGGAATGTGTCCTTCTCCCCCTATCCCACTGCTGCCACTTCTGCCACCTATCCAAGGGTACTTCTGTAGCTCAGCCCTCTAGGATAAATACTTGGGGAGTTTAAATAATTATTTCCCATATGTTTCTCTTTTTGAGTAGATTAACAATATGAAATTCTATCTAACAAAAGAGCAATATGCAAATTAGGCATCACTCCATCACAAAGATGGCTTCCCGCATGGCCACAAGATGGTGGCACCGATAGCCACATCCGATCTAATAAAAGAGTCATACGCAAGTTAGGCATCACTCTGTCACAAAGATGCCTGCCCCATAGCCACAAGATGGCGGTGTCCATAGCCACATAATACATAATAAAAGAGTGATATGCAAATTAGGCATCACTCCATCACAAAGATGACTTCCCCCATGGCCACAACATGGCAGCACCCAGTTCGGCTCAGCCCCGGAAGTGGTCAGGCCTGTTAGCCAGGCTGGTGGCAAGGGAGGGGGGGTGTCCAAGGGGTAGAACAGGCAATCAGAGGGGGCTTGGGGTTCCCTGCCTAGGCCAGAGGCCTTCACCAGAGACCTCAGGCATAGGTAAGGGCAGAGCTGGTCATAGGAGGGCACAGGGTCAGAGCCGGTGATCGGAGGGGTATGAGGATGCCCTACTCAGGCATAAGGCCTGGGCCAGAGGCATTAGGCCCGGGCAGGGGCAAAGCCAGAGATTGCAGAGGCCTGGGCTCCGCAGAGACAGCAATTGGAGGGGCAGAGACGGAGCCTATGATGCAGGGGTCTGGGCACTGATGGAGCTGGCAAAGCAGGGGCCTGGGGGTCTCCTTCCCAGGCCTGTAGCCTTGGCCAGAGGCTGCAGTGGGGCAGGGGCAGAGCCGGCAATCTCAGGGCCTGGGAAGGGGTGGAGCCTGCGATTGCAAGGGTCTGAGCATGGGCTGAGCTGGCAATTCAGGAGTCTGGAGGTCCTCTGCCCAGTCCTGTAGCCTTGGCCAGAGGCTTCAGTGAGGCAAGGGTGGAGCTGGCCATGACAGGTGCCTAGGGTTCTCCTGACCAGGCCTGTAGCCATGGCCAGAGGCTGTAGTGGGGCAAGGGTGGAGTCTGCAGTTGGAGGAGCCTGTGGATCCCCTGCCCAGGCCTGCAGTCTCTGGCCAGAGGTTACAGGCCTGGGAAGGGGTGGAGCTGGGATTGGAGGGGTATGGGTGAAGCCGGTGATCGAAGTGAGCTACAGAGGAAACAACTTTTCTGACCACTCATTGGCTAAGCTCCCTGTATGCCACTGGTAATATTCTTAGTAACTTGGGTAATAAGAATCCAAAAAGGCAATCTAGGGTTTTTCCACCACACTCCTGGAGAAAAACAATGAAGGTCCACTGCTGAAGGGCTAAGAAATGTCATATCCTGCCCTAGTCGGTTTGGCTCAGTGGATAATGCCTCAGCCTTCTGACTGCAGGGTCTGGGTTCAATTCTGACCAAGGGCATGTACCTAGGTTGCCAGCTCCTCCCTGGCCAGGGCCAGGGCCCAGGTCAGGGCATATGCAGGAGGGAACCAATCAAAGTGTTCCTCTCACTTTGATGTTTCTCTGTTTTTCCCTTCTCTTCTACATAACCTAAAAATCAATGGAAACATATCCTTAGGTGAGCATAAAAAAAAAGAAAGAAAGAAATGTCATATCCTATGAAAAACATATGTTGAAAATGCCTAAATAAAGTTGTCATTTTTTCATGGTGAAGAGACTGGAGTCCATGTTGATGAAAACACCTTGGTGGCTGTGGTGACTGACAGTGACTGCAGCAGTGGGGTGATGGGGCTGGTGGCTTCCCCTGATTAGCCTGGTCGCCTCCCACAAAGGGAGGCCAGACTGCAGCTTAAGCTCCCTCCCCAAGGGGAGCAGGGAGTGGGCCTAAGTCATCAGTAGGACACCCTCTGAGTGCTCCAAATATGTGAGAGGGGGCAAACTGGGGTGATGAACTCCCCCCCGCCCCCGCAGTGCACAAATTTCATGCACTGGGCCTTGTATATAAAAAGAGATAATAAAAAGGGAAACAAACAAACAAAAAAGAAAACCCTACATTAAATTAATGATTACTCACAAAAGGGTGGACTTGGACATTAGCCTTAGAATTTTATTTCACACTAGAGGCCCAATGCACGAAAATTTGTGCAAGACTTAGCTTTCCTTTTCTCAGCTGCTGGCACCAGCTTCCCTCCAGCACCCCAGACCCAGGCTTCCAGCTTCCCTCTGGCACCTGTGACCTGTGCTTCCCTCCTCCAGCTGCCAGCAGGCGCCCAGGACCCAGGCTGCTATCCTCCTCTGGCCACCTGCAGGCACCCAGGACCCAGGCTGTCATCTTCTGGACACCTGCAGGCACCTAGGACCCGCGATGGCTTCCCTCTGGCCCTGGTTTCATCAGGAAGGATGTCCAGAAGACGTCTGATCTAATTAGCATACTATTATCCTTTTATTATGTTGATAAATGATCCTTCTATTCCCATCTTGTTGAGAATTTTTATCAATAATGGGTGTTGGATTTTGCCAAATGCTTTTTTCTGCATCAATTGATATGACTAAGTGGCTTTTATCTCTTAATTTGTTTATGTGATGTATCACGTTTATTTCATTTGTGGATATTGTACCATCCTTGCATCCCTGGGATGAATCCTATTTGGTCATGGTGTATGATCTTCCTGATGTACTGCTGGATATGATTTGCTAGGATTTTGTTTAGGATTTTGGTATATATGTTAATGAGGGATATTGGTCTGTAATTCTCTTTCATTGTGTTGTCTTTGTCTGGATTTGGTATTAGGGTAATGCTGGCTTCATAGAGTGAGCTTGGAAGTGTTCCTTCCTCTTGAATTTTTTGGAATAGTCTGAGGAGGATAGGTTTTAGATCTTCCTTGAATGTTTGGTAAAACTCCCCTGTGAAGCCGTCTGGCCCCAGGCTTTTGTTTGCTGAGAGCTTTTTGATTACTGCTTCAATTTCTTCCATAGTGATTGGCCTATTGAGATTTTTAGATTCTTCCTGATTGAGTTTTGGAATGTTGTATTTTTCTAAGAATATGTCCATTTCCTCTAGGTTGTCCCATTTGGTGGAATAGAGTTGTTCATAGTATTTTTTTTAACAATCCTTTGTATTTCTGTGGGGTCTGTTGTTATTTCTCCTCTTTCATTTCTGATTTTGTTTATTAGGGTCCTCTCTCTTTGCTTCTTGGTAAGCCTGGCTAGAGGTTCATCAATCTTGTTTATCTTTTCAAAGAACCAGCTCTTGGTTTTATTGATCTTATGTTTTCTTTTCTTTTGGTCTCAATGTCTTTAATCTCCGCTCTCATCTTTATTATTTCCTTCCTTCTGCTTACACTGGGATTTTCTTGTTGCTCTCTTTCTAAATCTTCGAGTTGTAGGGTTAGGTAATTTATTATCATTGTTTCTTATTTTTTTGCAGTAGGCTTGTAGAGCTATGAACTTCCCTTTCAATACTGCTTTCACTGTGTCCCATAGATTTTGGATTGTTGTGTTTTCATTGTTGTTTGTTGACAGGATGTTTTTTATTTCTTCGTTGATCTCTCTGGTAACCCAGTCATTGATAATTGCATGCTATTTAGTCTCCATGTGTTTGATTTTTTTTAGGTTGTTTTTATTGTAGTTAATTTCCAGTTTTATGCTGTTGTGATCTGAGAAGATGCTTGATATGATTTCTATCTTCTTGAATTTGAAGAGACTTTGCCTGTGACCCAATATATGGTCTGTCTTTGAGAATGACCCATGTGCACTTGAGAAGAATGTATATTCTGTGGCTTTGTGGTGAAGTGTTCTGGAGATGTCAATTAAATCCATCTGATCTAATGAATCATTGGAGATTGCTGTTTTAGTGTTGATTTTTTTGTCTAGAGGATTTTTCCAGTGATGTCAGTGGGGTATTAAAGTCCCCTACTATTATTGTATTATAGTCAATCTCTCCCTTGATACCTTCCTGTAGTTATTTTATGTATTTGGGTGCTCCTGCATTGGGTGCATATATGTTTACCAGAGTTATATCCTCTTGTTGTATCAATCCCTTTGGAATTATGAAGTATCCTTCCTTATCTCTTGTTATGGCTTTCACTTTCAGGTCTATTTTGTCAGATATAAATATAGCTAACCAAGCTTTTCTTTCATTTCCACTTGCCTGGAAGATATTTTTCCATCCCTTCACTTTCAGTCTGTGTAAGTCCCTTTTTCTGAGGTGGGTCTCTTGTAGACAGCATATATATGGGCTATGTTTTCTTATTCATTCAGTCACTCGATGTCTTTGTATTGGAGCATTTAGTCCATTTATGTTTAATGTTATTATTGATAGGTACTTGTTTGTAGCCATTTTTTTTGTGCCTGTGTTCCTTCTTCCCTTTTTATTTCTTCTTTTTACAACCATCCCTTTAGCATTTCTTGCATTGTTGGCATGGTGGTAATAAACTCCCTTAGCCTTTTTTTTTTGTCTATGAAGTTCCTTATTTCCCCTTCCATTTTGAATGATAGCCTTGCTGGATAGAGTATTCTTGAAATCAGTCCCTTGCTTTACGTCACTTTGTAAACTTTCTTCTATTCCTTTCTGGACTGATGTGTTTCTGTTGAGAAATCATTTTATAATCTAATGGGAGATCTCTTGTATGTAACTTTCCGTCTCCCTCTGGCAGACTTTAAGATTCTCTCTTTGTCCAAAACATGGCACAGAACCTTTGCCAGCATATCTTGATCTGGGTCTTTTAGGATTCACCTTGTTTGGGACTCTCTGTGTTGGTGTGACTTTTTTCTTCCCCACATCAGGGAAGTTTTCTGGTATTATTTCTTTGAATAGGTTTTCTAACCCTTGTTCCTTTTCCTGTCATTCATGGCACCCCTATTATTGGTATGTTGTTTTATTACATGTTGTCCCAAAGCTCCCTTAGGCTCTCCTCCTGTCTTTTAATATTTTTCTCCAATTGCAGTTCAGTTTGGTTGTGTTTTGTTTCCCTGACTTCTAATTTGCTAATTCCGTCTTCTGCTTCTCTTAGTCTACTGTTGCAACTTTCCATAGTATTTTTTTTTATTGCAGCTATATCACTCTTTATTTCTTCTGGATTCTTACATAAGTTGTTGATTTTTTCATCCATCCAGTTTATGCACTGCATGATCCTTATTCTGAATTCTTTTTCTGACATATTATATGCATCCATTTCACTTAGTTTCTTTTCTGGCAATTTCTCCTTTTCTATATTTTGGGGGTTTCTTTGTCTCCCCATTTTTGTTCTCACAGAAGGATCTAAGTGTCGAGTCATGCAAGGGTTGCTCCTTGAGTGGCAGTGGCTTCTCAGGCAGCGGTTGCTCCTCAGATAGTCATGGCAGTGGCTTCTTCTCTGTTGGTGGTGGCTCCTCTGGTGAGTATTGCTCACACAGCTACTGGCAGCAGTGGTACCTCCTCTGGCTAGTGGGGGCAGCCTTTTCGTGCAGCTGCTGCTTTTTAGATTGAGGCTTTTTAGATTAGGCTGCTCACAAGGCTGTTGCTTGCTTCTTATATTTTTCTGACCATTTAAAAATGATTTATCTTCTTTTCTTGAACTTTCAGCATGATCCCTCTGGTCTCATCATATCAGGATGCCATCCTCTACTCTTCCCAAAAAGGGACTCTTCAAAACCAATATGCTTCAATGCCTTTGGCCTTGTGCGTTTCTCCTTCAGTGATCCTAACAGAAACTTAATTAACTTTGAAGATAAAGGGCCAAGTGCATCTTCTGGAAGCTGGGAAAGACAAGGAAATAAATCCTCTCCATAGTCCACAGAAAGAAAGCAGCTCTGGCTACACTTTGGTCCTATTCCAGTAGGATCTGTGTCACACCTCTGACTTACATAAGTGCAGTGACAGCTCACCCCAGAGGCCTTGCCTGAGCCAGAGCTCTGCTCTGATCTTTATAATTTCCTTTCTTCTGCTAACTCTAGGCTTTTCTTGTTGCTCTCTTTCTAATTCTTCAAGTTGCAGAGTTAGATGGTTTATTACCAGTTTTTCTTGTTTTTTTGAGTTATGCCTGTAGTGCTATGAACTTGTCTCTCAGGACTGCTTTCACTGTGTTTCATAGATTTTGGATCGTTGTGCTTTCATTGCCATTTATTTCCAGAATGTTTTTTATTTCTTATTTGATCTCTTTGATAACCCAACAATTGTCTAATAGTATGCTATTCAGCTTCCAAGCGTTTGAATATTTATGATTGTTTTTATTGTAGTTGATTTTTAATTGTATGCCATTGTGATCTGAGAGGATGCTTGATATGATTTCAATCTTCTTGAATTTGGAGAGACTTTGCCTGTGTCCTAATATGTGGTCTATCTTTGAAAATGTTCCATGTATGCTTGAGAAGAATGTATATTCTATAGCTTTGAGGTGGAATGTTCTAAAGGTATCGATTAAGTCCATCTGATCTGGTTAATCATTTGGGATTGCTGTTTCTTTGCTGATTTTTTGTTGAGAAGATTTATCCAGTGAAGTTAATGTAGTATTAAAGTCTCCTATTATGATTGTATTGCTGTCAATGTCTTCCCTGATGTCTTCCAGGAGGTTTTTTTTATGTACTTGGGTGCTCCTGCATTGGGTGCAAATATGTTTACCTGAGTTATATCCTCTTGTTGTATCCATTCCTTTAGAATTATGAAGTGGCTTTTCTTGTCTCTTCTTATGGTCTTCACTTAGAGGCCTATTTTGTCAGATATAAGTATTGCTACCCCAGCTTTTTTTTTTTTCATTTCCATTTGCCTGAAAGATATTTTTCCACCCCTTGACTTTCAATCTGTGTGAGTCCCTTTTATTGAGTTGAGTCTCCTGTAGACAGCAAATATTGGGTTATGTTTTCTTATCCTTTCAGTCACTCAATGTCTTTTGACTGGAGCATTTAATACATTTATGCTTAATGTTATTATTGATAGGTACTTGTTTGTAGCCATTTCTATGCTTTATGCCTGTGTTCCTTCCTCCCTTTCTATTTCTTCTTTTTACAGCATTCCCTTTAGCATTTCTTGCATTGCTGGCTTGGTAGTTATAAACTCTCTAAATTTTTTTGTGTGTCTGTGAAGCTCCTGATTTCCCCTTCAATTTTGATTGCTAGCCTTGCTAGATAGATTATTCTTGGATTCAGTCCTTTGCTTTGCATCACTTTGTATAACTTCATTCCATTCCCTTCTGACTAGATGTGTTTCTGTTGAGAAATAATTTGCTAATTTGATAATGGATCCTTCATAGGTAACTCTGTGTCTCTCTCTTGCAGCCTTTATGATTTTCTCTTTGTCCTTAACATTTGCCATTGTAATTATGATATGTCTTGGTGTGAGTCTTTTAAGGTTCATCTTGCTTGGGACTCTCTGTACTTGTGTGACTTTTTTATTTTCCATATCAGGGAAGTTTTCTGTCATTATTTATTCAAATAGATTCTCTAAGCCTTAATGCTCTTCTTGTCCTTCTGGCACCCTTATCATATGTATGTTACTTTGTTTCATGATGTCCTAAAGCTCCCTTAGGCTCTCCTCCTGCTTTTTAATTTTTTTTCTCCAGTTGCTGTTCAGATTGGGCTTGTTTCTCTACTTTATCTTCTAACTCACTAATTCAGTCCTCTGCTTCTAGTCTACCATTGAAACTTTCCATCACATTTTTTATTGTAGTTATATCACTTTTAATTTCTTCCTGATTTTTGCATATGTTGTTGATTTTCTTGTCCATCCCTTTTATGAACTGCATGACCATTATTCTTAATTCTTTTTCTGTCATATAGCATGCCTCTGTTTCACTTATTTCTTTTCTTGGTAATTCCTCTTTTTCTTTCTTCTTGGGATTGTTTTGTTTTCTTCCCATTCTACCTATCACCAGAAGGTACAAGTGTTGAGTTGCAGAGGGCCTGAGCCATGTGCAGTGAGAGCATTGCACTATCCAAGTGTAACTGAAGTGCTCCCACACTGAGATGTCTAGCTGCCAAGTGTCAGCGGGAGCCACGCACACCGAGAATCAGAGTCACCAACGCTCAGTGCATCCTAATGTGCACACCTAGAGTCAGGTTCCCTACATGCGCTGTGCTGAGAAAGAGTCCCCACCACTGTGTGCCAAAAGTCAGACTCCCCAAGTGCGTGCCAAGAATCAGAGTACCCACATGCATGCAACGAGAATTGAGAATAGGAGTCTCTGTCACTCAGTGTGGCCTAGTGTGCACACCAAGAATTAGGGTCACTGTGCTCAGGTGTTCCATGAATTGTAGTCACTGGTGCTCAATCTGCACACACTGAGAACCAAGCTCTCATGCAAGTGCGATGAGAAACAGAGTCCCTGCAGTGTGTGCAGGGAATCAAAGTCACTGGTGCTCAGTGAAGCCTCTCATATGGAGAATCAGGGTCCCTGGCCTGCTTGGGGGACCAGATTGCACAGCCACCCTGTGTCAGCGGGAGGCCTGCTTGTACACAGTGAGAAACAGACTCCCTGTGTGGTGTGCCCAGAGTCAAAGTCAGGTTGCACAGCTGCCCTGTGTAGGCAGGAGACCTGCTTGCATGGCATGGGTCTAGCAGGTCCTATGCCACGGCAGCGGGCTAGTGGGGAGGGGGATAGGTTCTGTGACTCACAGGAATCTGGGACAGGAATGTCTGGAGTCTTGGTTCTGTGGTTCTGCAGTTGTGGTAGCAGGTCTTTGTTCCTAAAGGCTGTAGGGTCCTGTTTTGTGTCTGAGGCTGACTGGGTGGTGGTGAGGCTAAGATCCTAGTTGTAAGCAGTTCTACCCTTCAAGATGGCATAGTTTCTGTGCCAATGCTGGCCACCCCAGAGTGTTTGCAGTGGCAGTGGGGTTTTGCAGTCTAAGATTGCCCAGTCTTCCAGCCCCCTGAAAGTCCTGCAGGACCTATCTGTCCCTAGATCACACACATACACCCCACACACTCCTCTATCACTCCCTTACTCTCTCACACACTTTCCCTCCCTGCCTTTTTGTCGGTCATTATCTTCCAATCTCCCAGAATTTCAATTTATTCAAAATTTCTATTATTAACACGAGCCACTTCTCTGTTTTAAAAATCTGTGATTATTGCCAGCATGCAGCTATTTTCATTTTCTGCTCTTGCTCTATGCAGGAACCTGCTCAAGTACCTTAACCTACATTAGCCCATTTAATTTTCACACAGAATGTATAAGGTATATTTGTTATCATGCCCACTTGACAATTGAGGAAATTAAGGTACAAGGATGGACTCTTCCTAAGAAGAGACAGTTAGGTACAGGTATGTTGCCTTAAGAAAGTCAAGCAGCCAGGACATGGCAGATAGGGGCAGGAACAGGAATAGGTGCTGAGGCAACCTCTGAGTATGCACCACACTCTAGGAGTCTTGGAAGTATTTTTTTTTTTTTAGAAAAATTCCTTATTGAATTCCTGCTACCAACTGTACAATTATGGTAGCTTTTTTTGGAGTCCAAACTCCAATCAACCTTAATACCCACATGGGAAAGAATAGTTGACTGAATGCTAGGAGCCAGATAAAATTTTCTGTCCATTTTAACTGCCTCTGCCTGGAATATCTTTTCTCTCCTGGCATTGACTCCACTTTAGTTCTTCTTCCTCTACCTGAGACACTCACAAAGGCTCTCTGACCAGCACTTGACATTTTAGTCAAGCCACCGAGGAAGAACTTTCTTCTCAAGATTGAAAACAGCTTCACTCCCACTGCATCTGTATCTTCTCCCTATACTTACCCCATGGACATCCAATGATATAATATTCAATGTCACAACCCACCCTACATTATCGTAGGCCCTAGGAATGCCCATAAACTTCCCCTTTCCTGGGCCTCACACCTTTCCAGAGCAGGATGAAAACTTCTCACCCTTTGAATTCCCTCTCAGGCCAAAGAATCTTGGGGTGTGGGGTGGGAAGGCTAGGAAGATGATAGGTTAGGAGTGCAGAAGGCACTTCCTGTCTGAGGATAATAGTAGGCTTCATAACTGTGCAGTTTTTCTCCAGCCAAGGCACAGGGCGAGTGGCTCTGACAGAAGTGGCCTCACTTTGCTATTTTGAACTTTTCCACTCTGGTATGGGTCTAACTTAGATAATTAGATTTAGGTTTGTCTACTTGTTGAGTCTCTTTAGACTGAAAATATGTTATCTATCTTCATCCCCACACTCATCATCCATCGACTCCCCTCAAAAACACTCCAGACACAGCTCTCAGATTTCCAGATGGTGCTGGACATTCTGTGAATATGTGCTGGTGATGACTAGATTAAAGAGATAAATTGGTCAAGTCCTGGTCTCTGACTTCAGGATTACATTGAACTGGGCTTGGCCACAGGAGATTTATAGTACTTAGGACTGATACTTACATTGAACATCAGAGAACACTTCCTCATTCTCCACCCCAGGCTAACAAGCTCTGAGTAAAGAGAACAGTGACTTACAGCTGGGATGCTGCAAGAGACAGATTCCCTGTGAGGGTTTCAGTCAACACTGGCAAACTAGCCCACATCTTTTTTTTTTAAATATATTTTTATTGATTTCAGAGAGGAAAGGAGAGGGAGAGGGAGGTAGAAACATCAATGCTGAGAGAGAATCATTATTGATTGGCTGCCTCCTGCATCCCCCCTACTGGGAATCCGGAATTGAACCTGGGACCCTGTAGTCCGCAAAGCCCAAATCTTGAACACAAATAATCCCTAGAAGTATGTGAAGCCTGAGGTGCAGCGAGGGTAACTACAACAAGGAACTGTAAACTAAACCCAAGTCCTGACTAGATAAACCCAAGTACTGTACAAAACGGCTTACCACAGGAAAGGTCAGCTTTACAGCATTAAAACAAAATCCCCTCACCAAGTGCTGTCCTAAAGGATATGTCAAGATTCCAGTAATGGTGCAATGCTCCCACTGCATCATATCAGGTGGAACTCAGTTGCACTTTGTCCTATTACTGACGATGATCACTTCAATCACCTGATCAGTAGGCTCTACTGTAAAAGTTACTCTTTACTTCTTTAAAATTGAAAGGATATTGTGAAATGTAACTTAAAACTATATGTATGTTTGTACTCATCAAACTTTTAATTTACACATTTCTATCAATGTAGGGATGTATGGTGTCCTAATTTATTCAATAGATAATGCTATCTTCCTATAAATATTTTGCTGCTCAAATTTCCTTATTCTGCTGATGGGAACACTTTCAATTTGGTATCTTCATCCCTTTGATATCCCATCATTATTCCTTGAGCATCCCCTTGTCCTTTCCATAACTTGTTCAAGACTCATCTTATACTTGTGCCTGACTCATGTTTGAGTATAACCATTTCTCAAAGACCCCAGTTCTAGTGGAGAATGGTATTTAGAAGCCAAGATCTAGGACTGGATCTGTAGACAATGACCTGAGATATACTTTTCCTTTATTCTCTTCAGGGTAGAAAAGACAGGGAAAGGGAGCCCCTGTTCTGAGTGAGTCCGTGACACCACATCACTATATGTCACATCATCCTGAAGGAAAGAATATCAGGAGAGGTAAGACTCCCCTCAAAGTCAGGCATAGAAAATGGGAGCAAGGCATTAAGCACTGTTTTAGGATTTACGTTTTTGTTTCATATCCTTTGATCTTTTTATTTATTTTAGATAGGGAGAGGAAGAGATAGAAATATCAATGAGAGGAATCCTTGATTGACTGCCTCCTACATGGCCCCCAACTGGGGATCAAGCCCTCAACCTGAGCATGTGCGCTAACCAGGAATCAAACTGTGTCCTCCTGGTTCATGAGTTGACACCTCATCCCTAAGGGCTATTTTATTTTTTTATATTATTTTTTAATTTTTCAATTATAGTTGACATACAAAGTTATATTAGTTTCAGTTGTACACCCCAGTGGACATTACAAAACTTATTAAGTGATCATCCCAAAAAATCTCATATCCATCAGACACCATACATAGTTATTAGAATATTATTGACTATACTAGAGGCCCAGTGCACTGGGTGGGGTTCCCTCAACCCAACCTGCACCCTCTTTAATCTGGGACCCCTCGGGGGTCTCCGACTATACTAGAGACCCACAGGGATTGGGCCTAAACCAGCAGTCTGACATCTCTCTCACAAGTTGGGACTGCTAGCTCCCAACCACTCACCTGATTGCCTGTCTGATTGCCCCTAACCACTTCTGTCTGCCAGCCAGATCACCCCTTAACCATTCTCCTGCCAGGCTGATCGATGCCTAACTGTTCCCTGCCAGTCCAATTGCCACTAACTTCCCTCCCCTGCGTATTCCCTCTTTATTAGATAGGATTTTTTCTTTAACATATTGTACACTGTACCTGCAGTGGTCTTGACAAACCAGTAAAAATGTAAATTCAAACTAAAAGCGTCATAAAATAAACTTCTTTTTTTAAAAATTTATCTTTATTGTTCAGATTATTACAGTTGTTCCTCTTTTTTCCCCCCATAGCTCCCCTCCTCCCATTTCCCACCCCAACGTCTGTCCTTGCCCCCCCCACTGTCCTCATCCATAGGTGTACAATTATTGTCCAGTCTCTTCACGCATCCCCAACACCCTTAACCCCCGAAAATTGTCAGTCCACTCCCTTTCTATGCCTCTGATTCTATTCTATTCACCAGTTTATTCTGCTCATCAGATTTTTTATTCACTTGATTCTTAGATTCACTCGTTGATATATATTTGTTGTT
>PVJC01035135.1:0-18423 GCA_004026665.1 Murina feae
TGGCACTGATGATGGTGGACTAAATGCTGATATTGTCGATATATACCTATAAACAACAAATTCAGAAGTGTCAGTGTGACACCAGGGCCACTTCGCACATCCTAATGGTGTGACTGTCTCATCATGCCTACAATATCTTCTTTCCTGCACTTTTCTCTCTATCACCTCTCAGGAGTTTTTTGGTCTAAATGATGATCCTGTCATGGGACAGTTGAACAAAAGAGAGCTCTTAGGCAGCATTTAAAACATGTTTAAGTGAAAGGAAGAGATTTTAGGCAGGGAATTAACCTTAAGCCACATTGTAGATATCACTGCCTAATCTTCCCTCACAGGAACTTTAAAGTCCATTCCAACTCCCTTGCTTTTATTCAGAGCTTTATTAGAATCTCCCATTTGATTGTTCTAAGTTTAGCTTTCTTCCTTGAACTGGTGTGAGAACAGATTCCTTGAGAAACTTCCTTGAGCTGGCACTTCCTGGAATAGCCTGGCCAGGGATTGGGGCAGTGACCTTACCTCTCTTTGTCAGGAACAGTGATCTCACCCATTGTTTTCATTTATTTGCTGGAATTGTGCTGGCTTTAGGTGGGTGGTACTGAGTCTCCCTCTGACTGGAATATAACAAGAAAGGTTTAAATGGGAGGAAGTAATGTTAAAAGGAAAAAACCCCCGCATAGGATAGGACTTTAATAAATCATTCATGCTCTGTTTGTGTAACATAATCAAGAATATGTTCACTCTTTTAGAGTCTGTATTTCAGTCATGTATTTTATCTTATTTCCTTCTTAAAATTGTTGTGCATTATTGTGCATTATTTTAGGCCTCTGCTCACACTTCCACCTTTTTCCCTCGAATCTTGTACCATTTTTCTCTAATTGTATATCATTTTTTTTCTAATCTTGTATCATTTTATCATAGAGCACTTACTTAGCTTTTCCCCAAAAGTTTCTTTGACAGATAGTTTATTCTCTGTTTAGTACAAATATGTGATCGTCGATACTAGATTTTAAAAGGATGTGGTCGTGGAAAATTTTTTAGTTAGTATTTACCAGCAGCTGAATTGTAAAAGAACTAAATAACTGGGCCGTGCTTAATACAAGAAGCCATTGTATTGAAAAGATCTTGGAATGTTGGCATAGTCATGCACAGTATAAAGTGTTGTAAGAAACAAAGCAGGTTTTTTATGAAGAAAATCAATCATGACCACTGATAATTCTTCTCTATGGTTTTTAAAAATTTTTTTCAAAAGACTACTAATAGCTATAAGCCAGACCACTATTTCTATAAATAGATGGATAAGAATAAACATAGTAAAAGGTGTACACCCACATATATATCTTAACTCGAGATTAATAACTATGAGTTTGTAAAAAATTGTTTTCAATAGTTTGAAATTTACATACTTTTGAATTTCATATGAGATATGGTATACTGA
Source organism: Murina feae (assembly GCA_004026665.1). Lineage (NCBI taxonomy): Eukaryota > Metazoa > Chordata > Mammalia > Chiroptera > Vespertilionidae > Murina > Murina feae. The sequence goes on from PVJC01035135.1 coordinate 1,433, forward strand.
CACATTTTAGCTTTCATGCCAGTTTTCAAAGAGTTTTTATAAAAAAATATAACTCTCCGTCAGGTTCTACTCTACCAAAGATCCCATATAGTGGGGAAAAAAAAAAAAAAGAGAGAAAGAAATAGGTAAACAAAAATATAGAAGATGCTATATAGTTACAGCTATGTGTAAACCATTGTTTCTTCACTTGAAATCTTTAATTTTATGCATGAGAGACAAGGAGAGAAAAATAAAAAGTGAAAAAAATAAGTAAAATTACTTTAAATTACTATAACTTTAATACATACCTAGATATTTTGTGTCTTTAATGGGTTGTGTATGATATAATTCATGGTTGGTAAAAAATGCTTAATGAACAGATAAATCTAAGATTAAATGACTAAAGTTTTCAAGAGAAAGCTGCATCTGTATTGACTAGAGAAATTTGCTAAGGTCAGAGAATTTTACCAAGTTCTCCAAAATGGCTTGTATTTACCTAAGTGTGATGTGATGGGAGAAGTTTGTATTCCAAGTCAATCGTGATTTTTTAAAACTCTGAGAAGTAGGAATGGGCAGGTTATCTATAGTGAAGAACTTGTCAGACTGTCATTAAAGGAGCACATAAATAGTAGTAAATAACTGTAGCGTGGACCCCCGATGACTTTAATAGTGTGGCAGAGAAATGTGGAGGTTTCTAATAAGCGGAGATAGGAATGGCGTCAGAATGGATGGGAGGCCCCAAATCTTAAGAGTTTGGGCAGCCAGGGCTTAGATCATCTTTATAATCCAAGAACAGGATGAGGAACGTCTAACATGTCAGCCCTGGGAATTATGAGGTCCAATGCACAATACAGGATAAATTTAAGAGCAAATTCAATTTTGACAATTTCTATTCAGTAGTTTGTGTCTCCTATTGCCTGCCTTGGTATAAGCCTCCAATTTCTAGAACTCTGATAAATGAGGGCCAAGATGCTAGGATGGCTGGGTTAGCTAAAATGGAACACTGACAAGTAGTAGAAAAAGGGCAAGACATTGCCTTTTTTATTTTGGTGGTTAATTATTTCATGCTCTTCAAACAATGTATAGTCTTTAAATCTGTCATTTGATTTGGGGCCGTAGTTCCTCAATAGACCAGAGCCAAGGACACTCTGGGATCACACCAGATCACTGCAGCCACGGACCCCTGGCTGTGCCTGTTATTACCCTCTAGGATGATTGACAGTTAAGCTTTTCTACTTTTTGCTAAGTGTCTCCATGTATATCACTTTGATCCTTATAATTAGGAATGCCCCATAGACTCTCACTCCCTAGGTTTTATTTACCCTTCCAAAAAGGAAGAGAATGGAATGTGAAAGAGATCCTCTTAAAAAAAAAGATTTTTTTTTTATTGATTTCAGAGAGGAAGAGAGAGAGAGAAACATCAATGATGAGAGAGAATCATTGATTGGCTGCTTCCTGCATGACTCCTATTGGGGATTGAGCCTGTAACCCAGACATGTGCCCTGACCAGGGATCAAACCATGACCTCCTGGTTCATAGGTGGACACTCAAGCAGTGAGCAACACTGGCTGGGTGACTTCAGTATTTCTTAGTTATCTAATCCTTAATTGTTTCCTAATTTGTAAGACACTGCATTCAGAGTAAAGCTGGATATAAAAAGACTTTGGTTGTACATTTGTATCTTTAAGGGCCAAAGGTTTATGTCTATAGCCACCCCTCTATGAAGACAGAATTCTCTGACTTAGTTCAGAACTATTTGGAGTATTTTTATGTAATAAAGAGAATAAATTAAATAAAGGAAAATAAGACAAATTTGTAATTAAAAAATAAAAATAGAAAAGTAAGGATTGTGTTGGAAATTATGAAGAAATTGTTATTAAGGGGCTGTCATAAATAGAAACATGAAGTTTATAAGATACCGTGACAAAAAGAAAGAAAAGTGTAGAAAGGAGCTAAAAGAAATAAATGCAAGGGTTGAAATGAATGAAAACTATTTTTAATTGAATTTGTCATATTTGGATAATGCAGTGTTGAGAGAAACATAATGGATCATGTCATGTAATGTTAATTTTGACAACTGTCAAAGACTAGGAAACGCTGGGAAATCATGAGCGATGTATGGTGCTCTGCCATTCCATCTTAATTTTAGAATTGCAAATTAGATTTTTGAAACTGTTTGCATTTGAACAACCAAAGCAAGGTGGTGTGAAATAAATCAATTTGAAAAGAAAACATTATTGAAGTGATTTGTGGAGTTCCTGGGAAGAGTACACTGGTGACATAATTTTGCATAATTTCATTTTACCTCCTACTTTCATTATGAAGCTGACAGTCTGGAGCCCAGGGGAGTCAGAGAGACTAGTGAAGCGGAGAATGAATTGGGAATGGGGGCAGTTGTCCCATATTATTCTGTGCTGATCATCTCTAGTAGAAAGGACCGTATTGGCAATGTCAATTTTTAGAGTTGGAAATTCAGTTATGTCTTTATATGTATGATCTCCTTATAAATCTGATATTTATATTTTCATTTGTATACAGATGCATGATAGTACTTCTGCATATAAATTAAATAAACTAATCTAGGACAGTAACTTCAGTGTCATGGGTATATCACTGATTTCAGATTTAAAAATTTCTGGTGAATTTTGTTCAGAAAAAATTTAAAATATAGATAAAACTATTTTAGACTTCTAAAAATGCTTTAACAGTACTAATATGCAATATATTTAGATTAACAAAATTATTATTGACCTTTCATTGGAATTATAACTTTTAGATATTTGTGGAAGGGAGGCATAAAGAACAGAATTGTTAATTAGGCTTCACTAATTTTTATTGAGAAAAACGATCACATAATTGATCGGATGTTTGGCAACCCCATGGTTTGACATTACCAACGTACTGTCTGTATCAGAGAGAGGTAACTGGATGTCCCCGAAGTATGAGACCAGACTAGAGCCTGTTCTAGGTTAGAGATGAGCAGTACCTGATAGGGTCATGTGTATCAGCAAGTGAGATATGCACACATAGAGTAATTATAAAGTTGTCACATTATTCTAGGAAGACAACATGGTTAAATATCTGTTTTGTAAGAGAAAATTATAAATATTTAAACTGATTCCCATATTGAAATCACTTGATAGTCATATGTTTTTGTGCCTTTTTCTATATTGCTTATTATCTGAAAAGTACAAAAATGGAAGAAATTGTTCTTTATTCATATGGCTATTTTAAATGAAAGTCTTCATAGTACTCATAATTATATCAAAAGTTATTTCTGAAACATAGTTGTTTATGAATAGATATAATTGCAAAATTATACTTGAATCACTTGTGAGCATTTGTAGTAATATATATATGCCTATGCTACCATTACAACCGGAGGACCGGACAACTGGCTGGTAGCTATGATGTGCACTGACCACCAGGGGACAAACTCTCCATGCAGGAGCTGCCCCCCTGCTGGTTAGTGAGCTCCCACAGCCAACCACCTGAGGCCAGCCACTTCCCATGGTCCCTCCCCTGAGCTGGCCTGCCCCAGTCAGCCCTGATCGCTAGCCAGGCTGAGGTACCCTACTTGTGCATGAATTTGTGTACTGGGCCTCTAGTCAATATTATAAAAGTACATGAAAGTTTATATCCAAAGGCTTTGAAAATCCAATATATTTTAGTAACAATAAATGAAACTAGTTTCTTTTTTTATTTTCCTGATCAAATTTCCTCCCCTTGTAAACTATAGCTTATATGTAAATATTTTATAATCTAACTAGTGTCCTAGTGCATGGTTTCATGCACATTGAAAGGAAATTAATTAGAAGAAATATGCTATTCACGTTTTGCTAATGAAAATAGGATTCCACCAAGTCTCCTATATACCTACTCCAGGACTTCTGTGAGGATCAAATGAGATGAGGCATGGGAAAATGCTACACAAACATTTGGTTAAAGTATAAAATGTTTCCACCTGGCTATAAAGCAAGTCAGGTTCCTGGGCTGAAGAAACTCCAGCGATGCTAATCACTAGGGAGAGGAAGCTGGGTGTTGCTACATGACATCATTTCCTGGTGCCCACAGCCACCATTTCAGGGCTGGGCTGGGCTGTGGGCCATAGTTTGCACAGTGGGATCTTAGCAGCACCTGCTGCAATTTGGTGGGATGTCGCTCCGGGGTGGTGGCAGGGCCTGTGTCCCACTTGGGGGAAGCCACGTATTGCTTTGTGGGCGCCAGATGTACAGCACAGTTTCTCTGTAAATTGTCAGTGTGCTTCATGGCAGCTCCTGCTTTGAGTGTCTGCCCCCTGGTGGTCAGTGTACATCATAACAACCAGTTGGAGGGACACTTAGCATATTAACTTTTTATATATATAGACTAGGGGCCCGGTGCATGAAATTCGTGCACTGGGGGTGGGGGTTCCTCAGCCAGCCTGCCCCCTCTCACATATTGGGAGCCCTCAAGGGGTGTCCTACTGATGGCTTAGGCCCACTCCCTGTCCCCCTCGGGGAGCAGGCTTAAGCTGCAGTCTGGCCTCCCTTTATGGGAGGCAACCAGGCTAATCAGGGAAAGCCACCAGCCCCATCACCCCGCTGCTGCAGCCACTGTCAGTCACTGCAGCCACCAAGGTGTTTTCATCAACACGGACTCTAGTCCCTTCACCATGAAGAAATGACAACTTTCTTTAGGCATTTTCAAGATGTGTCTTTCATAGGATTTAACATTTACTTTCTTTTTTTTTTTTTCATCCTCACCTGAGGATATGTTTCCATTGATTTTTAGAGAATGTGGAAGATAAGGGAAAAACAGAGAGAAACATCAAAGTGAGAGGAACACTTTGATTGGTTGCCTCCTGCATATGCCCTGACCTGGGTCCCAGCCAGCGAGGAGCCTGCATCCTAGGTACTTGCCCTTGGTCAGGATTGAACCCAGACTCTGCAGTCAGCAGGCTGAGGCATTATGCACTGAGCCAAACCGGCTAGGGCAGGATATGACATTTCTTAGCCCTCCAGCAGTGGACCTTCATTTTTCTCCAGGAGTGTGGTGGAAAAACCCTAGATCACCTTTTTGGATTCTTATTACCCAAGTTAGTAAGAATATTACCAGTGGCATACAGGGAGCTTAGCCAATGGGTGGTAAGAAAAGGTGTTTCCTCTGTAGTTCACTCCAATCACCAGCTCTACCCCTGCCCCTCAAATCCCAGCTCCACCCCTGCCCAGGCCTGTAACCTCTGGCTGAGGATGCAGGCCTGGGCAGAAGAACTCCAAGCCCCTCGGAACGCTGGCTTCATAGAGCCCAAGCCTCTGCGATCACTGGCTCTGATCCTGCCCCCTGCCATCGCTGGCTCTGCCCTTGCCCAACTGGCAGCCTCTGGCCAAGGCTGTAGGCCTGGGCAGGGAACCCCCAGGCCCCTCTGATTGCTGGCTCCGCCTCTGCCCCACTACAGTCTCTGGCGAAGGCTACAGGCCTGGGCAGAGGATCCCCAGACCCCTGCATTGCTGGCTCTGTCCATGCTCCACTACAGCCTCTGGCTAAGCCTATAGGCTTGGGCAGGGGACCCCCAGACCCCTGTTTTGCCAGCCCCACCAGTGCCCAGGCCCCTGCGATCTCCAGCCTTGCTTCTGCCCAGCCTTGAGGCCTCTGGCCAAGGCCTTATGCCTGGGTAGGGCATCCTCATACCTTTCCAAACACCAGCTCTGCCCCTGCCCCCTTCGATCACCAACTCCATCCTTACCCATGCCAGCTCCCTTTAATCACCTGTTCCGCCCCTTGGTCCCCCCACCTTCCTCGCCACCTGCCTGGCTAATAGGCCTGACCACTTCAGTGGAGGGGCTGAACTGGACTGGGTGCCGCCATCTTGTGGTTATGGGGGTGGCCATCTTTGTGATGGAGTGATGCCTAATTTTCATACTCTTATTAGATAGGATTATTTTTGAAATATTTATTTTTATCATTCTTTTTAGACAGTGGAAATAGTTTTATTTTTCTGTTTGTATAAGTAATACAAATTATCTTTAAATCAAAAACGATATATTAAAATATAAGGAAAAATGAAAAGCCACCTAGAATTCAACTACACTGAAATAACCATTTTATAATATTTTGGTGGTTTTGCATCATGCTATGTATCTATAGCCTATAGGTTTTACATAAATTGGATTGTGCCATACATGCTAAATTTGTTATCCCCTTTCTTGAATTATAGTAACACATCAAGCACATCTTCATTTTGCCGTGGAGTATAAGTTATGTTAACAAGCTGTAGTCATATGAGCGTATACATATTGATTGTACATACACATGCATACATGCGACTAACTTTTAAAAAAGAATTTTATCTTTATTGTTGAAAGTATTACAGATGTCCCCTTTGTTTTTTTCCCCCATTGACTCTCTCCACCCTGCACCTGCCTCTATTAAGCCCTCACCACACTATTGTCTGTGTCCATGGGTAAAACATATATGCATATAAGTTCCCCAGTTAATCTCTCTCCCCTATAACCTACACCTACTCCCGCCTTCCCTCTGAAATTTGTCATTCTGTGCCATGGTTCTAGGCAGCTAAATTATTTTGCCCAATTTTTTGAAAAATGGATTATACTGTGAATGTTTTCTTGCACATTATTTTTTCTTTAATGAAACTCTTTTAATTTATATAGAACAACTCTAGTCCATTCTTCTTAAATCCGCTATTGAAGGGGGTTAATGTTATTTCTGCTTGTGACTACCAGGAACCAACCTGTAGTAAACACCCTCATATATATGTCCATGTGAATTGATATTTTGATTTCTTTAGGGCATATTCTCAGGTGTGGGATTGCTGGATCAAATTTAATTTTAAAAGATATTTCTAAATGCTTTTCAAAAAGGTGGTCAACACTAAATCCTTTGCGGGTTTTATTTTGTAAATACGTAAGCCAGGGCTTCAGTTTTTATTTTCTTTCCTTTGGATAGCTGGTGCCATTTTAAACAGGTTGTATCTTCCTCATTTATTGAACTATTCATAACTTAGAATTTTTAGAATCTAATTCTGGATTCTCTATATTATATGACTGATCTATTTGTCTTTTTCTGTACAACACCCCATAGATTTTTCTACAGCGAATGTATACTATATTTTGCTATATTTGAAGTGGCAAATGCTCTTCTTTATAATTTTTTTTTTTTTTGCTATTCAAACAATGAGGTCTTTATTTTTTTATATTTTAATATGTTTTTATTGATTTTAGAGAGAGTGAAAGGGACTGGGATGGAGAGAGAGAAACATCAATGAGAGAGAAACATCCATCGGCTGCCTCCTGCCTGTGCCCTATTGGGGATCAAGCCTGCAACCCAGGCATGTGCCCTGACCAGAAATCAAACCATGCTTGTTTCCTGGGTTAACACTCAACCACTGAACCACACTGGCAGGGCCAAACGAGCAGGTCTTTATACCTACTTGTAAGAGGGAACCATGTTGTGATTTACCTGGGATCATTTTTATTTAAATGCTATAAATGGCCATCAAAACTGTATTATAGTTTTCAGTTTCTTCTGTAGTTGTAATGTGTGTTTTAAAATAATATAATTTAAAAAAAATATATCTTACTGATTTTTTACAGAGAGGAAGGGAGAGAGATAGAGAGTCAGAAACATCGATGAGAGAGAAACATCGATCAGCTGCCTCCTGCATGCCCCCTACTGGGGATGTGACTGCAGCCAAGGTACATACCCTTGACCAGAATCGAACCTGGAACCCTTGAGTCCGCAGGCCAACACTCTATCCACTGAGCCAAACTGGTTAGGGCTAAAATAATATAATTTTATACCCATTCTGGATAGTTCTTGCTTCATTTATCTCTAAACATATTGATATTTTTCTTGCTAATATAGAGATTTTAGCATTTTTTAATATCTAAGTGCTTTTTACAAGGGTAAAACTATTGATTTTTTTTTTTGTATTTAGCTTATATCTATTTAGATTGCCATTTCTATTTGTAATTCAAAAATGTTAGTGATTTGGCTCTACTACACTACTTTTCAGAGTAAATAGTGACAGCATTAACAAAAAGATGTTTTCATCCTTTCCCGTGTTTATATTAATTATTTTATTTGCATCATATTTTTACTTGAATGAACAAAGCAGTTTCAACTATAATCAATACTTTTCTTCTTGGGGATTTATTTAAGTTTGCTGAAATAATTATTTTTAAATATTAATATAGAAGGAGAATATTTGTGATCAAAATCAAGTCATGTAATAGTAATATAGTATTTGAGTTCTCTTTTAGCTTCAGAAATTCTTCAAATAATTAAAAAATGTCACATTTATTCTGTGCTCCACACTGACATTTACTATAAAAATAATTCATGATGAAGAAGCTTTATAATGGAGATTCTATGTTATAGGATTTATGCAAATTGAATACTGTTTAAGGAAGTGCAAAGTGTTACTAGTTAGAATGCCTGTTCTGTTAATTCCCATGGGAACCCAGAGTTGGCAGTGAGGCCCATGGTCTTCAAATACAGTAATATATTCTTTCCCTCTGATCGCTATTGGAAAAGAAACTCTTGATAATGGCAATTTTCAATCAACTCTAGATCTTTTAAATAGCCTATTACTTAAAGAAGAGCAAGTTAGCATTGAAACAAAACATTGTGGTTAATTTTCCTTTATCCTACCTCACTTCCTAATTAGTCCAGACCATAACAACTAACAAGAGCTATTTAATGTAACAGCAAAGAAATTAGTGATTGTTGTTAATCTGTGATAAATAGAATCCTGAATAGTGTGAAGTACTTGTGTCATTTGCCAACAAGGAAAAACACAAGCATTATTTTTAAAATTTCACAGTGTTTTATCTATTTCAGATCTCTGTTAGTACTCATATAATGTAATTATAACCTGTCTACTTCCAATAAGGATTTGGAGGTGGTTTATAATAAAAAGGAAAAAAAAACAACAAAATGAATGAAGAAATCAGTGCATGAATGATAAACATGTATACATATAATTGGTAAAAGAGGGTGTTATATGCAGTATTAAAATCGCATTTGAAGTTTGACTATAGCACTTAAAAAAGTTAGGCTGACATACCTGAGCAGCTAATAGAAAAAATGAAACATGTTTTACATTTTAAAGTATGTCAGTGTACGTGTGTATGTGTGTGTGTGTGTGTTGTACATATATTCGTTTCTTCTGTCAGCTGCTGGTGAATAATGAGAGCACAAGCCTAGTCAATTATTCTATAAAGTAGTTCGAGAAGGATCAAAGTCCTAGGACTAGATAGAAAGTTTCTTTTAGCTAAAGGAAATATTGGGTTCATAGAATGTCTTGCCTAGATATATCTGCATATACTTATAATTATTTTTCAAAGCACTGTACACCATCACTGTGAGATTCTAAGAATAATGCTTATGGTTTTTTTTCTGAGTCTCCTTGAAGAGTAAGGTGATGATTACCATAAAAAAGCATTTAAATTAATTATTGTTATAAAATAAAAATCAATAATCAGTGATTATTCACAACCTTCTCCTGCTCTTTTTGCTATTAATGTTTTTCCTTTTGCCTTTATTCTCTGAGGAGGAAAAGGGGAAAAGCTGCCAGAATGTATTCTGTTATGAAAAGGAATTAGAGCAACAGAAGTGGTAGGATTGGGGTGGGGAAGTGTCTGTGGGGTAACTGAGTAAAAGAATGAGAAATTTAAGCAGTGCTGCTAGGAACCACATTTTTCTGGGTTCCCTTTAATGTGAGAAAAATTGAGGAAAAAACTGAATTTTTTTCAATGTTATAACATTCTTGGATAGGACAAAAGAATGCATCAAAACTGCATTTCTGCCTCTCTGAATAGCCTTGGATCAATGCTATCAGATTGTATTGCTATTACAGGACATGTGCATTACATATGGGTGTCCCCATATGTCCCTTTGACTTGATTATGTTATATGTCCAACTTGGTGGGAAGAGAAAGGTGAAATGAGAACACTGTGCTGAACTAACTTCCAGGTGCTTGTTGTGATGATGCATTTGCCTTTTAAAAGCAAAGAAATATAAAACTGTGACAACTTATGGAGGAAGGAGTAGCAAATGTGTTCAAAGTTGCTGGGACTTGTAATGTGCCTTCATTGGTGCAGAGGGTTACATATTTATTTATTTATTTATATAATTTTTACTACATATAAAAATTAAGGGACTGAAAGACTTCTAATTAACATTTTAAATAAAGTATCAGCTTAGTGACAGAACTGTTTTAAAAAATAAATGTAGAGCCCTCTGTACACAGTACAACAAACTGAATAATAGTGAACTATTTTTTTCAAATGTTAAATAGTAGAGGAAAATAGAAGAGACCATAAACAGTATCTAATTTGTGGATGGATTTCCTCCATTAAAGTAATTAAAATAATGGAGGAAATCGCAGAGGTCAAAATTACATAATGTGGTGGATAAAATACACTGTGTGAGACCAGAGAAATCTGGATTAAGTCAGTGTGCTTCCATTTATTTCAAACAGACTATAGTCACTATAATAGCACATTACAGTTAGAAACTAGCAACTACAAGAGAACCAGAAGAAAAATACATACCCTTGGGCTGAAGAGGGGATTAAGCTAAAAAAACAAAAACAAAAAAAATCACCAAAAAACTGAGAGCCATCCGATCTAATGAAAGAGTAATATGCAAATTAACCCTCACTTCATCACAAATATGGCATCAGCAACAGAGCTGGAGTGAGCAAGAGGCTTGTCATGCCCCCTGCGATGGAGGAAGCCAAGGTTCCTGCCTACCCTGCCAGCCCTGAGCTCCACTCAAGGCAACAAAGTTTCAATTATAGAAGATAAATAAACCCCAGATACCTGCTTCGAGCTGGCATAGCCGTGGGCTCCGCTCAAGGAAGAGCTGGGGGCCTCGGTTGCCAGGGACAACCTGGCCTGGGCTCCACTTAAGGCTACAAAGTTTCAATTACAGAAGTTAAATAAATCCCAGATACCTGCTTCCAGCCCATGGCTGTGACTAGCATGAAAACAGCCTTCAGCCCCTCACCCAGGCTGGCCAGATACCCCAATATGGAACCCCCTCACCCTGAAGGGGCTGTGGCCAGCATGAAAACGGCCTGTAGCCCCTTACCCAGGCTGGTCAAGCACCCCAGTATAGACCCCTCTCACCCGGAAGGACCTGTGTCTAGCCTAAAAACAGCCCTCAGCCCCTCACCCACACTGGCCACACTCCCATGGAGTGAGGGTCCCAACTGAGGGGGCTTGATCATCCTGCAAATAGCCCTCAGCCCCTCACATAGGCTGCCCAGACATAACAGTGGGATCCCTCCACCCTGAAGGGGCTGTGGCCAGCCTGCAAACAGCCCCTCACCCAGGCTGGCCAGGAACCCCAGTGAGGACCTCTACCCTGAAGGGTTGGGACCAGCTGCAAACAACCCTCAGTCCCTCACCCAGGCTGGCCACACCCCCATGGGGTGAGGGTTCCCACTGGGGTGCTTGACCAGCCTGCAAACAGCCCTCAGCCCCTCATCTGAGACACCCTTCAGGCTGGCCCCAACCCATGCACCAAGCCTCTATCCTATATAATAAAAGGGTAATATGCAAATGGATTATAACAGCAGAACAACTGGGAATGACTGGTCACTATGACACACACTCACCACCAGGGGGCAGATGCTCAATGCAGGAGATGCCCCCTGGTGGTCAGTGCACTCCCACAGGGGGAGCACTGCTCAGCCACAAGCCAGGCTGATGGCTGCCAGCACAGCAGTGGTGGTGGGAGCTTCTCCCGCTTCCTCAGCAATGCTAAGGAGGTCCGACTGCAGCTTAGGCCTGCACCCTGCTGGCAAGTAGACATCCCCCCCCAAGGGCTCCCGGGCTGCCAGAGTGATGTCTGACTGCCATCTTAGGCCCAGTCCCCCGGGGAGCAGGCCTAAGCAGCGGGTGGACATCCCCTGAGGAATCCCAGACTGTGAGAGGGCACAGGCCGGGCTAAGGGTTCTCCGCCCCCCTCCCCCACCCCCCCCCCGCCCTGAGTGCACAAATTTTTGTGCATTGGGCCTCTAGTTTATACATAATAGAAGAGAAAATGAGCACACTATATATTTGGCCATAGCAGTAATTACAAACTTAAGTGAATTTATTAGAAAGTTAGTACACTGGCCAGTGTTCTTATCTGCAGGTAACAGAGTCTACAACAGTTAGTTTAAAAACAGAAAGGAGTTTGTTACTGGCAATAGGCAGAGTGCAGAATTCCTGGGTAAGACAGGAGACAAGCCTAGATGCCACACAGCCAGAAGCACATCTGGTAGAATTATACCTCCTGCCAGGTGACAGCTCCAAGAGAGGTCCCATGCCTCTACTCACAGCTAATTACCCAATATCCCTAAAGACAGCAGCTCTATTCTAATCAGGGAAGAATAACCAAACACCTTTGTGACTGCTTATCTCCTTCTCAGGACAATCACATCCTTAAGTTGCATACATCTGTGTTTTTATCCCTTCCGGGTTGCACACTGTTGTATTAGCCTTATAGGATCCAGGTCATATGTGTAACTCAAGCTCTGTTATGGAGAGGGAGAAGAGCAGGGATCATCCTGAGTGCTGTTCACTAAAGTCACCAGGAGTAGGAGTATGGTACCTTTCCCTTGGGTAATTCAGGATAGTTAGGGTATCGTCAAGAACTCAAGGATTCTCAGAGGTTCTGAGATGGCAGCACAAAAATGCTAAAAGGCCAGTAGCAACTATTGTATGAATTTGGCAAGTTGAGTAACATTGTTGGATTATAGTTACCTCATCTATAAAACTGAGGAGTCAGTTGAGGGCATTATCTTGAATTCCTTTCAGTCATAGCGGTGCTTCCTGAATTAACCTACCACCTTCAACACCCACCTATGTTTTTATATATTGCTTTGGTTCAGGAAGTTTATAACCCTGTAAATTATAATATTATTAAATCTATGAATTTATTGCATTTGATTATAAATCCAGTATGCACAGTAGCTATTCTGAGGAAATAGTGAAATATAATGCCTACAAAACCATTAAGTCGATGATTATAGTTGTTAATATTAATGAAGTTGATCAACAATATTTATTACCTTGTAAACATTTAATGTACAATCATTATTTTTTCAAGTGATATAGCGGGTCTCCTGTCTGAATACACAGTTACCCATTAATATTAGAATGAATATACTCTGAAGGATAGCTTTATTAATCAGTTATAGAATATGTAGTATAATAAAATAACATATTGTAATCAATCCTTCCACCCCAAAATGAAAATCTATATATTTAAAAGTGTCATCTGCATATATTTAATGCATTATTTTCTCCCCTCAAAATAGAAATTGGATTGATTTCTTTTATTGCTCAATAAATGTTGATTTAGGTAGGTCTTCCCTAACACTTGAAGCAGACTTCAATAAAAGAAAAGTGTGTCTTAACTGATAAATATCTTTCCAAATTCTCATAGTTTTGACAACTATGTACCATAGAGGTTGAAATGTGAGTTTCTTTCATATCTATGGTTATTATGAGTCTATATCAAACTTAATTGATAACTTGAAACCTTCTATGTATTATTAGAAGTGTCAAATAGGTATTTAAAAAGGGAATCTGCCCCCTCTTTTTATTACTCTCCCTTAAGCATACTCTTTCTATCTGACTTTGTAATTCAACAAAAGAGATTTCCAATGAAATTTAGTTTTTAGTAAAGGGGAATAACGTTGAGATGTATATTGGAACATTGTGAAAAAAAGATGAGATAAAAATATAGCTAACAATCGGGCAGCTTTTCATTAAGTTGAACTGATATTCTAGCATGAATTCCCATATAGCTGTAAGGACTTTGCATTTTTCCTGTTTATTGCAATTTACCTAAAGATATTGATTGTTAAGTCCTATTTCTGACTCTCATTTTCTTCCCTGAGCCTTTTGAAACCTTTAAGAATGCCTTATGGAATGGCAAATAGAGTTATCACCATTTAAATGTTGAAGCTTTCCTATTTCTCTAAGTGTAGAAAGGACTAAGCAAACTGTTCTTCATCCTACGGACTGCATAGCTCAAGAGTTTATTAAAGACTCTTTGATTCATGGATAGGATATTTTGAAGTACTATTTCTCAAGAACTCTTTATGTCTTCTAATTTAAAGCCTCTTCTACAGTTTTATTACTCATAAAATACCCTTGACTATCTTCAATGCTACACTGACAATGATTTCTTCCTATTTGGTTATCTACATCATGCAATTTATCAATTGAGAGTAGTTGTCTATGTCTTGTCCAGTATTGAGGCAAATTAAACAAATGGATAAATAACATAAGGCTGTAAGACTTGAAGTATAAAGTCCAATAGGGGAGAAATAGTATCACCCATGCAGAAATTAGAGATGAACAAGAAACAGTAAATAATCAAGTGTTCCTCTCTGTGTCTGAGGTGACAAAAGTTTAGGTTAAGGGAGAATTTAGGTGACTTCCAGTGAAGAAAGTTAATGCTGAAAGTTAGATTCAAATTTTTAAGTTTATTTGTCTGTGCTATCATCTTTGTGCCTAAAGTATATAGGAATTGACAGTTTAATCAATCATGACTGTGGAATAAAGCCTCCAGAAGGTCTGGGTTTCGAGAGCTTCTGTATTGGTGAACATCTGGAGGTTGGGGGACTGTCACACCGGGAAAGGACCTGGAAGTGACAAACCTCTTCTTACACACATTGTCCTATGCGTCATTTCCACCTGGCGGTTCCTGGCTTATATATTTTTTTCTAGTAAACTGGTGATTTAGTAAGTAAAATGCTTATGTTTGTCCGAGTTCTGTGAGCTCCTCTAGCAAATTAACGGAACCCAAAGAGAGAGAAATGAGAACCTCTGATTTACAGCTGGTTGGTCAGAAGCACAGGTGATAATCTGGACTTGCAGCTGGCATCTGAAGTGTGTGGTGGGCAGTCTGATAGGACTGAACCCTTAACCTGTGGAACCTGATGATACCACTGGGTTAATAGCGCAGAATCAAGTTGATTTCTGGAACATCATGCTGTTGTCGGAAAATTGCTTGTTGGTGCTGGGAACCCCCTCTGCTTCAACACACACACACACACACACACATACACACACAGAGAGAAATTGGGTACAGAACCCAAAATAATTCCTAAAATATCCATGTAGTTATGTGTTATTTATTTATTTGTTTGTTTGTTTGTTTGTTTAGTTGATGTTTTAAAAACAGAGGCAACAAATCCTTCATGCTAAAATATGTCTTTGATGAAAAGAATTGCCAAAACAATTCATGCCACGGAACGCAGTTTTAGAAGTCTGGTAGGTAGCTTTTGCCCTGTCTCATGAAGCTATCTAGAGTTTTCACTTGGGGTGGCTTTGGGATTGTGCCATGAATCTCCATTCTGGTTTGTTGCCTGAACAGCACGGGTGGTAAGGATACAGCTGCATGTAAGCATTTGCTGTGTGAGAAGATAGAAAGTGTAGGTACCGGCCCTTCCAGGGAGGCCTCATTGCTGTAGCAGTTTATCTCATTACTAGATATGTGCAGTGCTGATATTCCACATTCAGCTGTTGACCAGCAGCATGGCCCTCAGCTTTAATAGGGAGCATATGATCACTCCAGCTGCCAGGTGACACCATCTGGCAATGTTCCCTGGCAGCTCAACAAAAGATTTCCCAATATCAAAGCAAGGGGAAAGACCTCTACCTTTTTTTAAAAAAGTGGTTTGACTGTGCATGCATTTTGCTTCTAACTTGCCGAATTCTGCAAAGGAAAAGGTGCACGCAGAGAATGAAATTAGCTAAAAAAAAAATGTTAACTGCTCAATTACATTGATAAATAAATGGTACCTTATAGGAAATTTAATTTGTGTTTAAAAAGGACTGAAACTTGATTGTAGTTATAGCTTGGAAAGGTTTGTTGGTTTTTTGTTTGTTTGTTTTTTAAAGATTCCATCTGAAAACATAGGCCTATAAGAAATTAGACTGGTCAGGTTATGAAAACATAAGAGTCTTAAATTTTATTGGAGAACGGGACCTTAGTGGTCTTTTAGGAAAACGTAATTTCACCAGGTAGAAAAGCTATGGGGCAGAGTAATTGCCCCCAGGTCAGAGTCATGCAGCTCAGGAGTGGCTGCTTAGGAGAGTCTGGGGGCTCTTGACTCTGAGCACAGAAGTCATCGTTTTCTAACTTGCTACTGATTGGGGACTTAGAGAAACTGGGCAGTCCTCTGGATAATTCACTTTTTTCATTGAAAAAGCAAACAGTAGATTAGTAGGAAAAAATAAATATATCTGAGCATTATATTCTTTTATTCATCTCTGAATATAATTTTCAATATCTTGCTCTTTCTCTTCTTCTGGCACCCCTATAATTCTGATGTTGGTGCGCTTGAAGTTGTCCCAGAGACTCCTTACACTATCTTCATACTTTTTGATCCTTTTTCTTTTTTCTTCTTTTCTTTTTTCTTTTTGCTTTTTCCGCTGGGTGGGTTTTGCTTCTTCATATTTCATATCTTTGACTTGCTTCTTGCGATCCTCTCGTCTGCTGTTGGATGTCTGTATAATATTCTTTATTTCAGTTAGTGTATGCTTAATTTCTAGTTGGTCCTTTATCATATCCTTGAGGGTTTCATTGGATTTATTGAGGATCTCACTAAATTTATCGGCAGTCTCTAGAAATTTCTTGAAAAACCTAATAACCGTGGTTTTGAACTCTATATCCTGTCGTTTTCTTTCCTCCATTTCTGTCATTTGTGACCTGTTTCTTTGTCTCCGCATTTTGGCTGCTTCCCTTTCTGATTTAGGCAATCATTGCGAGGAATTAACCTCTAAGCCACTTGGTTATGAAAGTCAGCTGTGTCTACAGTGGGAGAACTTCTGTGCTGGAGACACCCTTATGGGGCAAGAGTTGTTTCAGTGGGGCTTTTATGCTCACTGCATCTGCCCCGAGTGTGTTCCTTGTGGATCTGTTTTGTTTAGGTTAGTCCCACTCTGGCCACTGGGTTAGGCTGGCTCCTGTATCTTTAAGGAGGTGTTGATTAAGCCTT